>JADRCD010197303.1:0-11101 GCA_019843815.1 Montemys delectorum | reverse complement strand
GTGTGTTTGTGCCTTTTTAATTTCATTAGTCTTTGTAAAAGTTGTTATTTAATTCTTTAAGTCTCATCATTGTCTCTAGTGTCATTTCCAGCCCCCTCTGTGTATTCTTAACAGAAGTTTATCCAATTTTAGAAAATCAAACTATGTACACACATATTCATTCATACATATAGAGTGATAGCAATATACGGAATTATTAGTTTTCGAGATCACTTCCGCTTCTCTAGGAGTTGCACTCTCTTTCTTCATATGCCTTTCTGTATGTCCTTCAATAGTGTTATTACCACAAAGTACCAGTGTATAATTTTGGAAGACTGGAAGAAAAATCCCTAGCATTTCTTAGAAGAATCCCTTGTTCCTTTTGAATACGTCTCATTTCTGTATTCATAATCCAAGTAGTACCTTTCAATTCCATACACAGTAAAAGATAATTGGGTACTAGGAAATAACAGAAACAAAGATGAGAACCATGAACATCCCATTGTCAGTCTGCTGCATTAATAAAAGTGCAATCATCTTGCTTTATTTTAAATATGCTATGTGAGAGAATTAAAAAGCCATACAGCACCCCTGGTATGTCCCATTGTTCTTTTTACTGCCAGGTTATTCACTAATGCAAAAATCCCAGATGTTGACCAAAATTAAAGTAGTAGTTCACTTTCAGGAAAGCAGTGGTTTACAGATTGCTTAGATAATGTAAAAACCGTGAACATGGCCATATGCTTTATGTCCAGCCCTTAGTAGTGCTACTACTGTCTATACTTGATTTTAAACTTCTCATTATATAATCAGCTGCTCAGATTTCCTGGTTAAAGTAGTTGGCATTCAATAGCATTGTCCCTTATGTTTTCAACCTTGAACGTCCCCACATTATTTTAATTAATTTCAGGTACAGATAAAGTTACAAAAAGTTCCTCTATACCCATTAAATCTTGTTAGTCATCCTCTTGATGAATACATATAATTTTGTAGATGTGAATAGCTTTTTGAATTTAAATTTGTCATTGAAAACATTTAATATAATAACTGTCATTATATAGTTTTCCCATTTTTTTGTATAATTCTAAAAGGATAGATATCAAACAAAGTGGTCTAGACCTTTGTTAAATCACTCTGGAGATCAATCTGGCCATTCCTCAGAAAATTGAAAATAGTTCTACCTGAAGACCCATCTATAACAACTCCTGGGCATATACCCAAAAGATACTCTACCATACCACAAGACACATGCTCTACCATGTTCATAGCAGCCTAATTTGTAATAGCCAGAAACTGGAAACAACTCAGATATCCCTCAAGTGAAGAATGAGTTCAGAAAATGTGGTCCATTTACACAGTAGAATACTATTCAGCTATTAAAAACAAGGAAATCATGAATTTTACAGGCAAATGGTAGGACTAGAAAATATCATCTTGAGTGAGTTAAGTCAGACCCCAAAGGGCAAGCATGGTCTGTACTCACTGATGAATGAACGTTAACCAAACGTCACAGAGTGCCCAGGATACAATACACAGAACATAAGTTTTACAAGCAGAAAGGTCCAAGTGATGAGGCTTCAATCCCACGCAGAAGCAGAACATAATAATCATAGGGGGCAGAGAAAGGGAGGGTCCTGGGTGGGAGGAGGAGGGGAAAAATGGAACAGGATTAGTATAGGGGGCAGGAGAACAGGAGAGAAGCCCAGAAAGCCAGGAGAATGACTGGAAATATATAATCTTTAGGGGTGGAATATGGGGGCCCTGGAGAGTACCAGAGACCTGGGAGGTGAGAGACTTTCAGGACTCAATGATGATTGACCTTAGGCTAGCTATTTTCTCTGCATTGCACCCTCTTTATGGATATATCATTACTCATGAGTGGAAAGAAATGGTTTTGTTAATGATGTACAGACGTAAAGAAAGGATGGTGGTATCAGAATGTGATGGTTTTATTGTCTGTTTATATACGTGTCTGTGGAAGAAGACTTAAGTGGTAATACAAAAGTGACTATCTTTTGTCATCCTGAGCCTGTCCTGTCTTCTGCTCAAAGAGCCTGTGAGTGAACATCCCAATAGAGACAAGTGATATCTCTGCTTGTTTCAGTAGAACTGACTTCTGCTGACCAGTAAGAATATGGTTGTAATCAAAGTTAAATATCCTTTACTGTAGGGATAAATGCATGACTGTTCCATAATGCAAGGGATCTAATGGCAATCAGGAGAGTCTTTGGTAACAAAGCACTTGCAGCAAATGCAGTTTCTTTTGGGCAATCAACACTTTCTCAAGATTAGGTTAGACACATATCTAAGGAATAAAGATGTATTCCATACCTAATAGTATGCTGCATGTGCCACATTCACTAACATCTGTGCAATTTTCTTTGTGAGCTGGTAGGAATCTTTCATTTGTCCCTAGGATCTCTGCTCTTTAAAGTTGAACAGTGCTGTTAGTTCCAGGAAGCCTTTCTGTCTACACAAGAGTAAATAGGCTCTTTTTTTTTTGGACATAGTAAAATTTCTTCAATTTAGCACATTTCATCACCTTTAACAAACTAATCAAAACCTTGTAATTTTTTTTACTTATAAAGGTTAGAATTTAGATGTTACAGAATATGTTAAAAATTAAAAAAATTCATAAATTTTGCTGAAAGTCAATTCTTTCTACTACATGGATCCTGGGATTAAGCTTAAATATCAAAGTTAAGGAACAAGGGCCTTGTATTACTCAGGGTTCTCTAGAATCACAAAAATTATAGAATATCACTATATATTAAGGGAAATTATTAGAATAACTGCAGTCCAATTATGCTCAAAAATTGGCAGCTGAGAATGGGAAGTCCAAGAATCTAGTAGCTACTCAGTCCTATGAGGTTGTGTGTTCCATTCAGTCTTCTGCATAATCTGGAACCCTGGAGATGTAGGTTCCAGCAGATGTGCTGGCAAGTAAGTGCCAGCAGGTGAACAATAAGGAAGCTTTCCTTCTTCCATTGTCCTTTTGTAGGCCTCCAGAAGAATGTATGGCCCAGATTAAAGGTATATACCACCATGCCTGGATCTAAGTGCTTCTTTACTTGGAACTTGATCTGGCCCGGCTGGCACTAAACCCAAAGATCTGCTTGCCTCTGTCCCCTGAGATTAAACGTGTGTAACATCTTGCCTTGGCATAAGCTGTTTATGGCCACTATGACTCAAAACCTAGATAAAAAGTATTTGTCTTCCAGCATTAAGGACTGGATCACAAGTATGCTCTCCATTTCTTGATTGTAGTTCATTCCAAATGTAGTCAAATTAACAAGTGGGAATAGCCATTACAGGCCTATACTACTGAATCATGTTGCTATCTTGCATTCAGTAAATTACCTCTTTTTGAACGTTCCTAATAGGAATTTGATGATTTATGTGACATTCAAATATTGAGAAATAAGAGTAATATCAGTAAATAATAATATAAAAAGAATGACTTTCATCAGTGAACATTTTTGTTCTTTATTTCATCCATTAGCATGGATGAATTTCTTCAATCCTAAAATCATTCCTGTATGATGGACAGATATAGGTTACCTAAACTACAAATGCATAGAAACCAGGCAATGAAATATCCTACTCTGGGTAAGAGAAACTTAGCAATGCATGGCACTTTGCCAACCAAGAGGCAGATGTTAACTGTAACTGTGAAAAGAACATGAATAGAGAAAAAAATAGAATCATGTTGTGAAATTTTAGTTTAGAAAGTATAAAATTGGATTCCTAAGAAAAATACAGTGATATAAAAAGAAAGGTATAGGGCAATCAGTCACTGCTTGTGTGTTGCTTCCAAGGAGCACAAGGTCCTTTTCTCATTCAAAGGCTTAATAATACATGGAAAGTTAAAGAGTCAAGATACTTGACCACTACAGCAACTGAAATAGTGGGGCACTTTCAAAGAAACAAAAGCTAAGAAACCACATATCAATTTGTGGAGTTCAATAGAATATATATCATCTTTAATTGCTTAAGAAAACTGACTTTCTTTTGAAAATTAGTAATTTTCCCAGGAAAGTTTTGTAATGTAAGTAGTTACATTTCTTTTATACAAAAAGTGTGAATGCTGAGCTTTCTCTATGCTCAAATTCAAATCATTTTACAGGTAAGTATCAACCTTTTCCTGCTCTGCATACACTATATGGATCCTCTGTGCTTCTGTGAACACTGACTAGAAGCTACAAATGATTATTATTCAAAAGGCAAATGTTCTATTTGAAAATATGCCCATGCTATATCACAAACAGAAGTCTTGCAGATGTGTGATCTATTGCTCTGGTATGTGACAGCTCTTAATCTTTGTAATATTTTCTTCAATATTGAGCACATCTGAGAAGAAATAGTAAAGTCAAAGTTAAGGATGAAATCTGTTTTCAAATGCAGCAGTATCATTTTTTACTGTAAGTTATTACTGGTCACTGAAATATTCACAACTTTAATGATTGAAAATGGAATGTTACATCAGGCTTGAAAAACTTGTTTTATATTTGCTGTGTAGAGCCTCACTAATATTAAAATAATGCTCTCTACCTATGACTAAGCTTAAACAGTTTAAAAACTTTAACTGTGAATATATATTAAAAATATAAACTGACAATCCTCATTTTCATGAATAAGCATTTATTTGGGTGTAAATTAATATGTTAAAGCTAGCATGGTATTTTATACTTGTAATTTAGGAGGCACAGGCTGGCTGATATTTGAGTTCTCGACAATGATATTTTTTAAGTGATGTTTAAAATTGTACTCTTTTGATGTGCTTGAAAATGTAAGAGAAATTTCTTATGTTTCTAAAATGTAATTAAACACAAGAAATTGAATGCAAAAGTAATTTGAAGCACTGTGTGACCTGTGTATGTGGGCTGTTCATAGGCGTATTTCAATCAGATATTAGAGACACCTCCTCCATCACCACTGCATTTTAAGGGTTCAGCTCAGAGAACTTAGGTGATATACCACAAGGACATACAGATAAGCAATGCCCGAGCATACTGAAGCTCTCCATACTGATACAAATCCCATAGTTCCTTCTATGCAATTTATGAGGCACCTTGAAAAATGTATAAGTCTCCGAAATGCACACATCTCCATAGCATATATAGTTTTAGCTTCTAAAACTGTGGGAAATTCTCAACTCTTGCTAGTTTTCATGAACATAAGTGCAGTGCATTCCAAATTGTGAGTTAATATAAAATGATCATTAATTATAATCATTATTCTAAAATTATTAACAATGTTTATAGTGTATATATTGTTGTATAACCCATAACCAATAAGATGTTATCTATTAAAAAATAGAAAGCTACACTATCAAGAAAAAAATACTATTTTGTCAGAGAGAATGCTCAACTTCTAAAGTATTTGCTGAAAATAATGACACTAATTATAAACGGTGTTATGCAGGTACCAACTGGAGAATTGTTGGACCCTGAAAGGCAGTTTGTGTTCTGGTTGAGTGAGGCTTCCTCCAGAGACCCAGTAGAAAATTCTACCAGGGATAGAACAGTGACCTATGCACTCAGACATTAGGGTGCTGACACCATGAGACCTCACTCCATTATCCTGTGGCTGCCTATCACGGACGGACAATGCCCCAAACTCTCAGTATTCTGGCTGGACTCCACCCCCACAGTCACTTGACTACAGCGAGATATGCCAGCTCCACAGTTACCTGAGAACAGCAAAGTAGCCCAGCCCAGTATAAAAGAAGCTGCTTGATCCCTCCTCTCTCTCTTAAGCTCTTACTCTTGCTTCTTTCTTTTGCCTCTTGCCCCTTTGTTCCCCCTCTCTCCCCATTCCCTTCCTCCCTCTCTCCATCTGGCCATGGCCAGTCTCTACTTTTCTACTCTCTCTGTCTCTCTCTGTCTCTGTCTGTCTCTGTCTCTGTCTCTCTCTATCTCTCTCATTCATTGTCTCCTTTTCTTCCTCTTGCTCTCCCTCTCCTTTTTCTTCCCTCCCCCTCCTTCTCTTCTTCCCTATTTGTCTTTGTGAGTCTGGCTGTTTCCAATAGGATTCTATTTTTTATGAAATCTGGGAACACTGGAATCATTATTCATAGAGATTTCATATTGAGTAAGGACTTGCTTTCTTGCTGATGGCTCTCTTTTTACTGGAAAGGAACTAAGGAGGGATGAAGACATTCATGTCATTCACGGGAGCCAACTGACACAGCTGCTAACATCATCACTTTAGGAAATCAGTTTTCAACATTGTGTAACATTATGTATATACACTTTAGACTCAAACTTAGCTTTTGTTAATAAGTAAGCTTCAAGGCAACCAATACTTAGTTCAAAATTTAAAAATAGTTAACATCAAATGAACTAAATAGAATGTGTATATGTACTTACATTTTACATTTTTATTTTTAATTAATTAATTAATTTTTAAATTCCCAATTGCTTCTCCTCTTCTGGTCTCCCTCATACTCCTTCCTTTTCTCCTCTTAGAGGGTAGGCCCTCATCTAGGTATATCCCCATGCTGGCCTGTCAAGTCTCTGAAATACTAGGTAAGGCAAGGCAACCCTGTTGGGGAACTGATTACATAGACAAGCAACAGCTTTAGGGACAGTCTCCACTAGAGTTGTTGGAGGATCCACATGGAGACTCAGCTCCACATCTGCTAGAGATGTAGCAGGAGCTTAGTCTAGTCTATGTATGTTCTTTGATTAGCTCTCAGTCTCTAAGAGCTCTGAGGGGCCCTGATTAGTTGACTTTCTTGGTCTTCTTGTGGAGTTCCTATGCCCTTCAGGCATATGAAAAATCTCAACTTTTTCATAAGACTCACTTTGTTCTGTCCAATATCTGGCTGCACGTATCTGTATTTGGTTTAGTGAGCTACTGGTTAGAGTCTCCCTGAGGACCATTATGCTAGACTCCTGTCTGAAAGCATAACATAGCATCATTATTAGTGTTGGGGATTAGTGCCTGTCCATCAGATAGGTCTCCAATTGGGCCTGTTATTGGTTGGCCATTTCCTCAGTCTCTCATCTTTGTCCCTACATTTCTTTTAGACAGGACAAACTTTGGGTATGTTAGTGGCCTTATCCTTCAACTAGGTATTCTGCCTGGCTACAGGAACTGGGCACTTCACGTTCAATATCTCATCCCAGATCTTTGGCATTCCAAAGGATCCCCCACCAACTTTGCCATCCCAGGCATCTTCATATTTCCTTTCATTCTCTTGACCCTTTGGCTCTCTCTCCTGTGTCTCCTTGGATCTCATCCTAACACCTTCATTCCCCTTACAATCCTGCCTCCTACCCAGTTCCTTCACCCTATATCTATGTCCTACAAGTATTTTATATCCCCTTCTAAGTGTGATTCAAGCATTATGACTTCTTATTTAGCTTCTTTGGGTATGTGTAGTATATCATTGCTATCCAGGACTTTATACCGATATCTACTTATCAGTGAGTACATACCATGCCATGCATGACCTTTTGGGTCTTGGTCACCTCACTCAGGATAATATTTTCTAGTTCCATCCATTTGCCTGTAAAGTCATGATGTCCTTATTTTTAATAGCTGAATAGTATTCCATTGTGTAGGTGAACCACATTTTCTGTGTCCATTCTTCAGTTGAGGGACAACTGTGTGTGTTTTTTTTTTTTTTCCAGTTTCTGGCTATTACAGATAAAGCTGCTATAAACATAGTGAAGCACCTGTCTTTGTGGCACCTTGCAACATTTTGGGGGTATATGTCCAGAACCTGTATAGCTGGGTTTTCAGTTAAAATTATGTCCAACTTTATGATAAACTGCTAGAGTGATTTCCAGAATGGTTGTATCAATTTGCAATCCCACCAAGAATGGAAAAGTGTTCCTCTTTCTCCCCATTCATACCATCATGTGCTGTTTCTTCAGTTTTTCATCATAGTCATTCTGACTGGTATAAAATAAAATCTCAGGATCATTTTGATTTACATTTCCCTGATGACTGAGGTTGTTGAACATCTCTTTAAGTGCTTCTCTGCCATTCAAGATCCCTTTATTGAAAATTCTCTATTTAATTCTTTACCCCATTTTTAAATTGGGCATTTTGGTTTTCTGGAGTCTAACTTCTTGAGTTCTTTATATATCTGGATATTAGCCCATTGTCTAATGTAGGATTAGTGAAGCCCTTTTCCCAATCTGCAGGCTGCCTTTTAATAAAAAGGCAACATCTTTCTCCTTAAAGAAGCATTTAAGTTTCATGAGATCTCTTTTATAAATTGTTACTCTTAGAGCCTTAGCCATTGGTGTTCTGTTCTGTTCAGGAAATTCTCTCCTGTGCTTTTAAGGCTATTTCCCACTTTCTCTTCTACCAGATTTTGTATATCTGGTTTTTATGTTGAGGTCCTTGATCCACTTGTGCAGGGTGATAAATATGGATCTATTTTCAGTCTTTTACGTGTAAACTGTTACCTTCCCTCTTCACTTCAGTCATTGGACTTCTGGTAGCCTCTGCTTAGGGGCTAACACCTGGGAGCTAAGACAGATGCTCTCTGTTGACTGTTGGTTTGTCTTTGAAGAAGCTGCCTGAGTATGCCCATCACCTGAGTATGCCCTTGGCCTGAGCATGCTCATCACCTGAACAAGCCCACTGCTTGAAAATCCTCTGAACCTGGGGACTTTGGCACCTGAACTTTCCTTACAGTATAATCTAGAGACTTGGTTTTGGTTTCTCTTGTAACTATAAAATCCCTGGCTTATTCTAAGTAAAGTTAGAGCCTTGATTGTGATGCAACTTGGCTTTGTGTTTTCTCTTTGCATTTCAAACCCTCTATTTCAGGTCCTTTGTTCCCTCCTGGCTGAGAGAATCCCTTTCCTGAAACTGTGGGCAGTTTCAGCAAACATCTAGTTAGACTAGGACAATTTGTTTAATATTCTTTCATCTTTCTATTGTATGGTTTTGGGCTCTTTATCAAATAACACGAGTCCATAGGCCTGTGGGTTTATATTTGGGTTTTTGATGCTATTCTATTGGTTTCTCTGTCTGTTTCTATACCAATACCACACGGTTTTTATCACTATTTTTGTGTAGTAATACAGTTCGAGTTCAGTGACAAGTGTTTTCTCCAAAAGTTCTAATATTGTTCAGGATTGTCTTAGATATCCTGTTTTGTTTTATTGTTCGTTTGTTTGTTTTTGTTTTTTTTTTTGTTTTGTTTTTTTTTTTTTTTTTTTTGGTGTTGCTGTTTTCATTTGCCATAGGAAATTGAAAATTACTATTTTAAGTCCTATAAAAATTGCTTTGAATTTTGATGGGAATTTAATTGAACCTGTAGATTGCTTTCGTGAGATGGCTGTTTTTACTATGTTAATTCTATCATTTCATGAGCCTGGGAAATCTTTCTATCTTCTGATATTTTCTTAAATTTCTTTCTTCCAGGACTTAAAATTCTTGCCATACAGGCCTTTTACTTGCTTGTTTAGAGTTACACCAAGATATTTTATATCATTCATGGCTAATGTAAAGGGTGTTGTTTCTCTAATTTCTTTTCCAGACCATTTATTGTTTGTATAAAGGAGGGCTAGGTATACAAAACACATATCTAAACATAATAAAAACAATATACAGCAAGCCAATAGCCAACACCAAGTTAAACAGAGAGAAAAATTAATGCAACGCCACTAAAATTAGGGACAAGACAAGGCTTCCAAGTCTCTCCCTGTCCATTCATTATAGTACTTGTGTTTTTGTAAGACAAGTAAAGGAGTTCAAGGAGATATACATTGGAATAGAAGAACTCAAAATACCACTCTTTATATATGATATGACAGGATACTTACCCCAAATTCTATCAGAGATCTCCTACAGCTGATAAATACCTTCAACAAAGTGGCTTGACACAATATTAACTCAAAGAATCACTTTTACATATATTGAATGATGTTGAGAATTCCTGTAGTAGTTCAAAATCTTTGTTGCACCTTTTTTTTTTTTACATTGTAGTAAGGACAACTCCATTAGGAAAGATACAATGTATTCTCATAATTCTGGTGGAAGAAGAGTGCAAAGAAAATAAAGTGATGATCAAAGTCAGTAAATGGGTTTGCACATGGTCATATACCTTTGTATAATGCCCTCTCAAAATTTTATAGTTCTTTCTTCAAATCTAAGTAGGCAAGTCTAATAACTTTCCAAATTTAAGTAGGTACTCACTGAATTCTAGATATTTTAGATAATGATAATATTTTTATTATTCAAATGGGACCATTTGTGGGTAGACTGGGGTATGGTAGGAGTTATAAAGAAGCCAGTGTTGATATGATCAAATATATTGTATACACATATAAAATTTGCAATGAGTAAACACTGAATATTAGTATTGAAAATATCCTATCTCTAAGAGTTTATGCTGTATTAAATTACTCACATGACAATTTAAATCTGAGAATGATAGAAAAAATAAATTTAATTATTTAAACATATAACAGGAACATTTTTTAAAATCCCTGTAAACTAATCATGTGAAAGAAATGTAATGATGATGATAAATACACCCATGTTTACCGTATATTAAAAGGTTTGGTTTTTTCCTCAAAATTTTAAAACACCATAGCATTATGAATAGAATTTATATGTGTTATAATTCTTAGTTTAATAACTTTTTTTATTCCTGAACATCTCTAAGCAGATAGTTATTTATTTTAGACTTTGTAATCGGAAAATGTGGAAATGAATGTTTTTATAATATGAACCATAATTTCTTAAATAATCTAGAGCCTTTCATCGTCATATATTCATTGCAAATATATCTTTCCTGCTTCCAAGTCTAAGTGCTGAGTTTTCAAGAGAATGTTACCACACCTTCATTGATCTTGTTGCATTTTTCAGAGGATAATAATATTAAAAACAAAATTGTTTTTTAAAAATTATGACCTCCCTAAGGTGATAAGTATTGTAACTGTGAATTTTATCAGGATTTGATTTATATTCTTTTTAAAATCTATTCTTGTACCTAATGGGGAACAAATTACTTATTACTCAAGAAAGACACTAACTACCTAGTGTTGCAGAAAGAGAATATTACCATTTACATTTAAATGAGATTTGAAATGTTAATGAACAGATCCAGTATTCTAATTATCTCCACAAATACTTTCAGGTGAACTTC
>JADRCD010197302.1:10356-55363 GCA_019843815.1 Montemys delectorum | reverse complement strand
AATGGCAGGGACTAATTGGAATAAGAATGTAAAGACCTTCATTCAAATGGATGCTTGAGAAATGATATCTCTAATTCTCACTTTCATTATTTTTCTAACTCAGCCGACATCCTTCATATATATACATATATATATGCATATATATATATGTATATATATATGTATTTATAATTGCGACTATTTCACAATTTTATGGATAAATTTCATGGATAGAAATCTTTTGTTTATATCCCAAGTTTTCTTCTTATTTTGTCAAAGTTTATTTAGCATTCTTATTTGCATGTGTCAATTAAATAACATAATGGCCTTTAATCTGAGATTCATGCATATGTATAGGATATATTTTAATCACATTTACTTCTCTATTCCTCTATTTTGTTATCCTGTACTCCTGTTGATCCCTTTTCAGCCCCAACTAGTCCCTTGTCTGTTTTAAAATCTTTGTTTATAGCATAATGAGTTTCATTATGGCTGCTTACACAAGCACAAAAGAAGGCTTATTTATAGACACATGTGAAACTTACTATGAATTATGCAACTGAATCATTCATTTCCACCCACCAATTGCCTATAAATCCTCAGGGAATGGTAGTTTAATGACAAAATTTTGATGTGTCCAATAGTGTCCACAACTTGCATTGGAAATCATGACTCATAAGAGTTCAAGAGTTCAGAATGCAGAAGTACAAAAGTTCTGCAGCCAGAAGACAGTACTGCACAATTTTCCACCTCTTCCTCTAGCTCTTTCTTTGTACTTGTCCCCTTTCCTATGATGTGCCTGAGTCTTTCTGGAGGTGTGATACAGGGGTGTCATGTACAGCTGAGCATTCAACACTCAGGTAATTCTCAGTACTTTTACCAGTTATGAGTCTTTACACTTATCACTGCCCACTGCAAAAAGTGTATCCAAGACACATGGCAGAAATATACATTTTTGGTTATAAAGATGATTAATTTAAGGAAACTTTGACAGATACATCATGCCAATTTAATAAAACAACAGCAGGAGCTTCCCCACAATGGCCTATGACCTCTTTAGCCACAGTGGCTTTTGACTTGGTTTATAGTACCAGTTCTAAATTCTTTCCTATGTAGGAAGTCTCCATTCCTACTAGATTGTGAGTGATAATCACCACAACAGGTCTAGCATTATTGAACCAGTAAGCACAGGTTGCCTGGCCATTTAGTAATGTTGCACATAAGGTTCACTTTGTGGAGTATTGGCTGATAGGGTATTACCATCTATTCCTTGCTTTCTACACTCTCTATATATAATGTTTGTATTGAATTGACCAATAATAACAAAGTCAGATATTACTGTCAACCCTATTTTATAGAACGGATGCTTTAAAGCCTAATCAGATTGTAGCTTTTCTCAAGATATATTGTTGGTAAACACATTTTAATTATATTTACTTAGAAAAACCAGAGCTTTATAAAGTGAATGCTCTTGATGTTTAATAATAAAGACCGTTTTACAATACTGTCTAGCTAAGCCACAGGAACTGTTCTCTTTCTTTATGTCAGTTTGAAATGATGTGATTTATTTTCTAAATGAACACTGTAGATAGTAACCTTCACAATGACCTTGGGGTTGGTGTTGTGATGCCTAGCCTACACGTCAATTTATGAAAGTACATCCAGCCCCAGCTACACAGTTTCCCTGTCTGTGCCTTCAGTTTTGCAGATCTCTCCAGAGAATGAGATGAAATCTTGTTGACAACAGATACACTTGCACTTGCTCTATTCTTTTTATTTCTGCCTTCTTCTGTGAGATTTCCCTCAATTCATCTCTTTTAAAAATTGAATTGACTTTCCTTTCCTCAAAATTATTTTTGAGAATGTCATTATTAATTTCCAACATTATTTGTCAACATAGTTAAACCTAAACTGCTAAGCTACTGAGAAGTTAACCCCTAACCATGTGCATTTTTACTTCTCTTTATTTTAAGTATTTATTTATTTTGAGGAATTTATACTGGAGATACAATTAATCTCATTCATGTAAATCTCTGCCCCTTGGGTCACTGTCTTATATTCACTATAAAAAAATCTTTCGACTTTTGATATTTTCACATGTCAAAATTTGCCCAGTAGCCCTACTTATATAAATTTCTCTAAGTTAAATAAAGTTACTCATCAAGGAAAAAATGTTTGAACTCAAATGAGTTCAGTTGTCTTTTTGGAGTTTCTTATAGCATTGCTTTAGTCTTCAAAGACTTATGAACACTCTTTCTGGATCTAACTTCTCCACGGGACTTTTTGCAGGTATATACAAGGTAACTGATTACTTTTGAATGTAACTTTTGTCTTGGTATTGGAATTCTGATGGTACATCCTAACTTTTTATGAGATACAGCCTATAATTCCCTAACTTATGACTTATCTCATCATTGATCCTTTCTGATAATGTGGCCTATGTGTAAAAAAATTTACCTGTTTTGAAATAGGTCAAATATGTCTTACCCCTTAATAAGCCATTCACATCTCTGTTTTTAAGGTATGTTTTAAATTATCTGATCACAAAAGTCTCTGGCAAATGATACAATTCTGTTCTATCATGTACTCAGGAATATTCTGATTTATCCCCACTCCCAAACCACCCAAAACTAACTGAAAAGGAAATTTCATATCTTACCACCTCTTGTCATTCATTCCAGAATTCTTAAGTGATAAATTCACATTGCATCTTTAATTCACTTGTAGGGGCTTTGAATATTCTTTTATTTCTCAAGGACTTTGGTGGGTAAGGCTACATGTGGGTTTCCTTCTTTCATGTATATGTTAGTAAATTCCTCTGTAGTATTTCTGTTGGAGACTGTCATCTACCTCTGCTACATAAATATTGTTCCTCAGAAAATTGAGATAGGTGTTTGGGAAGAAACCTATAATTTTACTAAGCTATATTTTGGAGACTTTTAATATGTAGAGCTCTGATCATGAAAACATAGATACTTATCATGAAAGTCATGGATAAAACTTCTTGATTTTGTGTATAATATATTTAACCATAGATGATTTTTCAAATATATTTCTTGTATTAGTATAGAATGGAAGACACCTTGACCACTCTTCTAATTGACTGTACATCTATACATCTGTCCACTCCTTAGATGTACTTAAGCATGGTGCTAGGTTCCAAAGACAGATGGTAGAATTAGTTCAGGCAGATACCTCCAATGTTAACAAAGCAAACAAATGATCCCTTAAGTCAAGTTCTAAAAGTAGATACTTTTGAAACGTTTTAGTGTAAACTCTTTTGTTCCTAAGAGTAAAGGCTCTGATAGGATCAAATTTCTTGTTTTAGATAGGTAGACAAAAAAAAATGTTTTGCCTTAAATCACAAAAATAATGAATGTCATGATCAATGTTCAAACTCAGGGAGCAGAAAATAAGATCCCCTACTTCTGACTTCATCATTTCCTTAAAAATTTTATGAGGTGAAATAAGAGATAGACTTATGGAAACTGACCAGTACCCTGAGTAGAAAGGAAAGAAGTTTGGAGACAGAACAAGGAATCTCATCCCATCCAAAGGAGGTGTGGTTTAATTTGAGCATTGAGGTAGAAGTTTTTGTTTTCAACACAGAAACTAAATGAAGTGTGAACAGGACCACTTACTGTAGAAGAGGCAAGGAGGGACAGAAATGGTAAAGAGACAAAAGACTGGCATTAGGAAATTATTGTTTTTCTGGGTTGAGGCTAAAAAAAAAATTGGTTCCTTTTTATGAAATGGATAATTTAATTAGACTGAGATTCTGAAGAAACTTGGGTACATAGTCATCAAGGCAAACTGCCTGTTCTGAAAGGTCAGTATGCACTCAATATGACATTGTACGCAGTGTTAATTCTTGTGCAAAATTCACATAAGGTTGATAGAGGACTAGATGTTTAATATATACAGAGCAGAGGGCAAGCACAATAGATAGATTGTTGTGACAGGAACTTAAAATGGCACACAGAAGCCTGGACTTGTACTCTTAACAGGACAAGATTTGTATTTTATTATTCATTCTAACAGCAAGTATTTGATTGATGTCCAGAACTTTGAAGTTGCTAATAAAAGACAATTTGAAATTCAGCACATGATTTCATTTGGTATGGCAACTTTATATATTAAAATTATTAATAAAAAGTTTATAGATACTTATGGATGTTCCAAGCTTTAGTTATTCAATGCATAGGGGAGATTATATAATTTTGTATCATATCACAGGGCTGATTTTCAATGTTTCAAGGTTAACATGTAATAACAGTTCATTTTAAGTGCCATAAACATGTAGGCATTTACAACCAGTAACATTTTTCTAGAGGAACACAAAAGGGTTATTCACACCATGCAATTCATCACTATTTTGAACCTGTAAACTATTCTCAACCATATTTTACAGTTAAGAAAATTCAAGGTGATAAAATTATGTTCCTTGCCCAAGGTCACTCAGACTATACTGGTTCTGAATTTCTAATATATATATCTTCAGATATTTTTTAAGAGTTTATGCTTATTTTGAAAGTACAATTCTCATGAATCAAAGAAACACTGGGCAGGAAAAGAAGCTTAATCAGTAAAGCCTTGCCTGGGAAGAGTGAGAAGCAGAGTTCAAATGTAAGGATCATATAGGGAAAAAGAGCAAAGTGCTATGATATATCCCAACAATAAAGAAGCAGAGACAGAATGGTTCCTAGGCTTTATGAGACAGCCAGCTTAGTGTACTCAGTGAGTTCTTGGCAATGGCTCTGTCTCACATAAAAGTGTAGAGCGCCTGAGCAATGGTCACTGGAAGTACCCTGACTTCCTTATCAACAGACACACACCCACATAAGCATTCATCTGTATACACACAGAAACACATTAAACAAATAAACAATTCTACCATACTAGGGAAAGTTTTTAATGTAAAGGTCCTTTACTACTTACATAAGAATTTCAAAGCACGATGTGAACTTGAAAATATTCTGTCTCATTATTTCTCTAACTAGAGGACTCTCAGATTGATAAATAAAAACGAAAAGCATTTTGGAACCTGAGTATTCCGGAATGTCATTGAAATGAGTCCAAATTACACATGATCCTGATAGTGATAGAGTGCATTTATATCTGCAAATTAAATTAAGTCCCAGGAAGGGAACTTTTTAAACAAAACACTTAAAAATACATTTGGAAATCTCAAAGACTCTGGTAATTGTAAAGGGTGCATTAAGTGGGTGATGCATGTCTAATTATCAATGAAAATGCCAATGCCTTTTAACATCATTTGTGCAGAAGAAGAGAATGACATAAACATGTACGTGAAAAAAAATTATTTCTATCTAACTTTCCAAGTGAAGGAAAGTTGACCAATTAGCTTTGATTTCCATTATCAGGTTGTTGCAGCACTGTAATGTTGCAACAGATCTAGCGCTCTAAAATTATTTTAATGCTATAATGACATTATCACCAGTTGGTATATTAAAAAGAACAGTTTGATTTTTAAAAATAAGTTATATCTCAAAAAAATGGGCTGTGAGCATTGCACAGTTAAATTACAGCTAGCTCCTATCATATTTATCTTAAAAATCAACAGGAATATAGATTATCCCATGTGTTAGCCTCATTTTCCCCACATCAGCACTGCTGGAAATTTATTTATGTATCTTATCAAAAATGATACTTTTTATTTTTTGAAATTCAGCCTCCCCCACTGCCTTCCTCTACTTATGTTCAGCAGGGCCTAATCTTTTTGGTCCATTTGAATAAAATTGCACATTTAAGCTGCGTGGGCTAAGAGTCGTGGTGGGAGAAAAAAACATTACAAAGTAAGAGATTCGTCCCATCAAAACTGAAGGTTTCTTATTTGTAAAGCTGCAGAAGATACAAAAGGCAGAAACAGGATTGCTGATGATCCATTGGACAAACGGCTTTGGTCAAGTTATGTACACAGCTCAGGAGAATGTTGCTCTGTGAACTGATGAAGTTGATATTAATGAAGTTCTCATTTGCATTAAATTATGGAGTGAATTGTTTCTTGGCATTTGTTTTGAATAAATATACTCTATATTCTCTAAATTAGGATCTACTGTTTAAAAAACAACTACACATAATAGATTTAAATGAATCTCGTGAAAATGTTTGTTATGTTCAAATTTTTTAATTTATATGCTGTTTCTTAAGAAATATAATGTGCATATAAAATACAAAAAGCACAAATAGATAGCTTATTATACTCAATGGCAACTTACTAAGAGAAGATTAGAGTTAGAATATTACTGACACCTTGGACAACCTCCCCTGTACACTTCTCCTAATTCTTTCTCCTTTATTTTCCCTCAGAGATAATCCATCTCTTCTTGTAAGTTAAGAATTTGTCAAGCACAATTTTAAAAAGTCCCTTTCTGTGCAATATGATGCATGCATATATACTTATGGTATGTGTGTGTGTGTGCACGCGCATGCGCATGTGTTCCTGAGTGTGGAAGTCAGAGAATGAAAACAATCTTGGTACCAATTTTCATTTCCCATCTTTCTTTACTTGAGAATAAGTCTTCATGGTTTGATTCCAGTAAGCTTCCAGGGACTAGCCTGTTTCATCTTCCATCTTTAGGAGGAGTACTGGGTTAATAGACTGGCTTTTTGTGACTCTGATGATTCAGACTCAGGTCCTCATATTTGGTGACAAGTGTGTTGCCCATTAAATTAAATTCCTTACCATTATCTTTGCCTTTATATAAACTAAGTGCATATATTATATGTTAAAGATTGTCCCTTTAGACAGCCATGTTTGTCAGTTGAGTGGCTTTTAAGGACAAAGATATATATTTCTTGTATCAACACTATCTCCTGTATTACTTATTTTTCTCTTTCCTGTAGCCAGATACCTAACAAAAGCAGTTTAGGGAAGTAACGAGTTATTTCACAGCTCACAGTTACAGGATACAGTCCACCATAGTGGGGAAGTTGTAGTAAAGTCTGAAGCAGCTGATCACACTTATATATTTTATATTTCACATCCATTTTAATATATTCATTTGTATATTTACTTATTCTAGACTTAATAAGTAGGATAAACCAAGATGAATATCAGCATGCACCCATCTATGACTCCTGATGTGCCTAACGATTGTATGTTTATGTGTGTGTGTGTATGTGTGTGTGTGTGTGTGTGTATGTGTGTGTGTGTGTGTATTGGGAGTCCTATAATCAATCATCAATGGATACTGAGGAATGGTTTTATGCAGATATAAATTATATATACATATATACATGTGTATGTAGGTATATTTAACATATATAATATGTACATAATTATATAAATGATTATATTAACTATAAATGAAATATATAATATATAATATCCAGTATTATTGCATGTATATGAATTAATTTCATATATAGATATAAATATAGATAAAGTTTCTGTGTCAAAGTAAAAAACTGATATACTTTATAATTTTATGATTTTACAGTCTTATTGAAAATGTTTTGTTTTGCATCCTTAATGATACTTGATAATTTATTTTTTTCCTTCTTTCCTATTCTATTGAGTTGTTTTTTATAGTAATTGATTCCAGGTAAGACAACTTTGCTATTGTTATATATGGAAAAACACATTGCCTACTGTGTACCTATGTACATGCAAATCCCCCATATGGGGGCTGATTGCCAAGGTGTGTTTCTAACACACGGAATGTGCTTGGTGCTCTCACTTTAACTCCTCAGTTGTGTCTCCACACTTGTAGACCTTATGTTTTGTCATTATTATTATTTTTTGTTCCTTTTGTTTAGTTTTTACAACATTTATGTACTCCAGGTTGGCCTTGAATTTGCTGTATGGCCTGGGCTTTTAGTCTTTTGGCCTTTGCTTCCTGATTGTCTAGATTATAGATAGGCATGTACCACTAAGACAAGGTGCAAAAGCCATATTTGACATTCTATTGATCACTTTAATATTAGATTAAGTCTTATCTGAAAGCCAACACAACAGATGATATGGGAAAAGAAAAAGCATGCCTTAATTTATAAGATAAATGCAATAGGAACAAAAGCAGAAGAGAATAAATGGAGAATAAAGTAAAACTCCATATTTTTATAATATTTCTCTCTCTCTCTCTCTCTCTCTCTCTCTCTCTCTCTCTCTCTCTGTGTGTGTGTGTGTGTGTGTGTGTGTGTGTGTGTGTGTGTGTGTATGTTTTTGAGACAGAAACAAGTATGTGTGGGTATATTTGAAACAGACTCTGACTATGTAGTCCCTGCCCAGGTGGAACTCACTGAGTAGACTAAGATAAAACACACAGACTTCTATTTACCTTTGTTCCCGGTTTACTAGGATTAAGGAGTATGGTATCACACACAGATGAAGTTGATGTCTGGACAATTTTGGTATATAATTTTCATTAGTTTCTATGGACATATTAAGTTTGACTGTAAAACTTGAGAGAGGGTTTCCCTGTGAGTCTTCATTCAAAGTATAATATATTCACAGTCATAGGTTGTAAAGACGACTTAGTGGTGGTAGCATTGACCATGTGAGCAAGAGGACTGGAGTCCTGATCTGCAGTGAAGGTCAGATAGATGTGTCAGCTTACCTGTAATTCCAGCCTGGCAAAGCAGAAACAATGAATCATGAGAGATGCTGGCTAGGGAGACTAGCTAAGACAAGGCTAATATGTTCTATCTTTGATTAATAGACCCTATCTTAAAAGAAGAAAACAGAAAAGTGATAAGGTCTCCATGTTCATTTATATTTCCACATACATGTAAGCAACTCATCTGTCCTTCTCAATGATGGATATTCATTGAGCTACTTTGATACACACACATATAAACGCCACATACAGAGATACCAGAAAGGAAGATACCTCATTAACACTTATTAGACATTAAGTAAATCTTTCATATAACACTCGCTTAGAGTTTGCCAGCTGTGTTCATGATTTTTCGAGTAGTGATTTTCCACTTTGGAATCTCCTTGACTTTAGGCTAGAGCTTTTACAATATCATAGGAGGTCCTCTGAAATCCACCTAGTGGGACTGAGTTGTTAAAATCATCCATCTAAGAGAATCTAATATTTCCTTAGTTCATATATTATATATGCATTATATAGGTAAAAAAAACCCAAACAGTAACAAATTTCAAACTTTCTGCTTATATTTTCTAGAAAACTAGGATAGAACACTCACCTTAGTCACTTCTCATGTCCTTTTTGTGAGCTAGGTCTCTTTCCTGTGTTCTAGGTAGATGTTTGAGAAAAGCAGAGATTCTGTATCCCGAATTAATCAGAAAATACTTATGGACCTTTCTCTCCAATTTTGTAACAGTGAGATGTTGTCAATTTAGAAAAATCAAATAAATCAAACCTTTTAAGTTCTATGATGCTGAATACAACTTCTAGAGTATTTTTAATCTATTTTTAAAATGGATCATCATCAAAATATCAAGTTTCCAATTGTCTTTTTTTTTTTTTTAATTAAAAGGATAATACTGGGTCTGGAGTGGTGGCTCAGTAGTAAACAAAAGTCACTGATCTTATAAACAGCCCAGATTCTGTTCCTAGTACCCATAAGGTGGCTCACAAGGACTCTCTATAACTACTGTCCCAGGGGACCTGATACACTGTCTGGCCTCTGTAGACACCACATATTCACCCAAAGCACCTATGTTCATGAAGGCAAAACACGCATATTAGAAAAATTAAAACTACAATAAATCATACATATATTTCCAAACAGATATAATCTTGTTTAATTCTCAAGATTGGCAATATAATTAAAGTTCTTGTAACACAGTTTTCTTGATGGCAAAGACTATTTTCAGAGTAGTGAAGTCGTGTCCTAGAACAATAGATGGGAAATAAATTGTAATTTAGTTCTTGGCATTCCATGTTTTAACTACACTTTCATAATCATCTCTAATTATTTTTTTATTTATTAGATATTTTCTTTATTTACATTTCAAATGATATCTCCTTTCCTAGTTCCCCTCCCCCCCCAAAAAAAAACCCTGTTCCCCTCCCTCTGGTCAACAACCCACCCTCTCCTGCTCCTGGCCCTGGCATTCCCCTACACTGGGGCATAGAACTTTCACAGGACCAAGGGACTCGCCTCCCATTGATGACCGACTAGGCCATCCTCTGCTATATATGCAGTTGGAGCCATGAGTCCCATCATGTGAACTCTTTGGTTGGTGGTTTACTCCCTGGGAGCTCTGAGGGTACTAACTGATATTGTTGTTCTGAGGGTACTGGTTCATATTGTTCGTCCTAAGGGGCTGCAATCCCCTCAGGTCTTTGGTTCCTTTCTCTGGCTCCTTCATTGGGGACCCTGTAGTCAGTCCAATGGATGGCTATAAGCCTCTACTCCTGTATTAGTCAGGTACCATCAGAGCCTCTCAGGAGACAGCTATATCAGACCCCTGTCAGCCAGCACTTACTGGCATCCACAATAGTGTCTGGGTTTGGTGATTGAATATGGGCAGGATTTCCCCAAAATGTAAGTTATATGATGATTCTTGGCAACCCATGACAAACAGCTTCTGAATCACCTGATCTACAACAGGACCTAATGTTAAATATCTACAATTCAGTGTTAGCACTGATGTTGCTGACATTAATACTAAATTGTGAGTTGTTAGACATTATCATCAAGAGTTGCTATAGGTCAGTACCTAGGGAAGCCGATTACCAGGATCATCAAAGGGTCAACAAGACATGCTACAGAAAAGCCTGCTGTACCCAAGTGGAAAAGCAGATGAAACCTACATTTCTGGATTCCAGAATGACCCTTCAACAAACTCATCTGTCCATTTCAACAATATACATTTGCTATGGTACATTTTTCTACGAAACACAGGCAGGAAGGGCATTGTTCATTCTTTGTATTTGTGTATCTGATCATATATAACATCAATCTCACTTAAAGAAATAAGCAAACCCATTGAATGCTATGAGATTAAAGATCAGCAAAGGTCTGGGCTTTAAAACTCGCCAAAGCAATAGGTTTCTAAACTGTAATCCCTTTTCAGAAATAACTGCCTTCCTATGCAATGCTTCTAGTCAAGACAAAAATGCAAATGAGAGGGAGCCTAGATCTATAGGCCTGATTTAACAAGACAATTACTGGTTTTTTTTTTTTTTTTTTGTGTGTGTGTGTGTGTGAGAATTGTGTAGTCCAGATCATACATATTAATGAGTTGTTTTACATAAGTCAATTCTGTTTGTTTATGAATGGAGATTATATAACCTTCCCTTAATTCTTTCAGAAATCTCAAACAAACAAGCTACTAGAGTTCTTACTGAAGGAGGTCTATTCCTTGAACAAAGAGGACTTATTCTAATAATTTCATCAAATTTAAGTAAAAATGATTATTTTTCATTAAATACAAACAACTATGTTTGTATTTAAGAAATGGGAAGCGAACCCACTTCTTGTTCCTTCTGAGCCATTTGGAAGGTTCTGTGTATCTGTAGAGCTCTCAGTTTTCATATACAAGTTTACCTGTCTCAATTGACAAGGAACAAAAACTATCTATACCACAACATAAAATTTATGACAGGTTTTTGGTAAGCCTAGCTGGCTGCTTACTGGGACTATTGTAATAGTCTAAGTATTATTATTCATAAAGGTTAATAGGTATGCAGTCAGCTAAATTACAGACACAGTTCCCCGCCCACCCCACAAGCTTGTTGAAATTCTCACAGCAAAGGCATATTAGAATTTGAGCCTGAAGTTCGTTGGTAAAAGTCGGCAGACTCTGAACCCAACTTGGGTCTTCCAAAACATTTCCAGTCGCAGTTTCCCTAACAAGCTATCTCACTCCAGTCCATAAATCTATCTGTGTCCTACCTATTCCACCTCACACGAAAAAGTGCCAGAGGAGGTGATTTTTTGAATGAAGCCATTGTTCCTCAGCTCCTCATTTTTATAGCAGGACTGAAGGATAAGATTGTCCAAGAACGCACTATTCAAACTTCTACTTGGACCTCATTGTTCTCAGGACATAGGCATCATTGATTCTCTGACCCCTTTGCTCCTATATGTGTAAAGCAGTATAAATCCAGAGTGTCAAGACATCTCTGTTTCTCAGTCCTGATTTATCAGAACATTGCATTCTGTATCAAATCTAAATTTCCTAAAAGATAAAATGCATTTCCAGGCTTCCCTATCCAAAAGCCAGTCTTTAACAAAGATTTGTACATTCATTCCTACAATACCAGGAACTTGACCAGCCACTTACCATATTCACAAGCTATGTGCATTTTAGTTGAATATAAATGAAGTTAACTTTTTCAAATATAATCATGGTACAACTCCAAACACAGGGAATTTTGAAACCTATCTTTTTTCTTTCACAAGCTGAGCTATCTTTCATCATAAGATTTTTTTCATCTGTAACAAAATCTTTAAGATTCTAGCCTATTCTTTGTATTTTATAACTTAGATCAACTTTTTTTGTATTATTCAGACTTTATTGTTTGTTTATATCTATCTATCTATCTATCTATCTATCTATCTATCTATCTCTCTATCTATCCTTCTATCTTTCTTTCTTTCTATCTATCCTTCTCTTTCTATCTATCTATCTATCTATCTATCTATCTATCTATCTATCTATCTATCTATCTTTCTTTCTTTCTATCTATGTATCTATCTAGATAGATAGATAGATAGATAGATAGATAGATAATTTTAATATCAAATTTGGACACAATTACTGTAGTTCAATATGTTTAAACAGTGTAACCTCTGGGTCAAAATGTTCTTACACTGCTAGGTATTTTGAAATATAACAGAATTGTTATAACCAAAAGTTACTCCACTATGCTATAGGGAAAAAAAACTAGTTCCTTTTCTTTAGCAGTGGTATAACCACCCCCTTTCTCTTTTTTACTAATCTTTGGACATCTGCACCAAGTTACATCCCCTCCCCAGCTTCATTCATTTCCCAGGCCTTCCCCTACCTTTCCTTGGTCTGTCCCCACTTCACTCCTCCTCCTTCACTCTTCAGAAAAGAGCAAACCTTCCATGAGTATCACCCAAACATGGCATACCAAGTTGGAGTAGGACTACATACCTGCCATCCTATTAAAGCTGGCCAACGCATCCCAGTATGAGTAAAAGGGTTCCAAAAGCAGGCAAAAGAAACAGATAGACAGCTCCTGATCCTTCTGTGACAAGTCCCACAAGACAGAGCTACACAACTATGACATATGCCGAGGGTCTCAGTCCCATGCAGGCTCCATGGTTGTAGGTTAGGTCTCTCTGGGCCCCTATGAACCCAGGTGAGTTGATTTTCTGTTTTCTTGTGGTGTCCTTGACCTTTCTGGCTCCTAAATCCTTTTTACAGCCTCTTCTGCAGGATTACCAGTTGTGCCTAATGTTTAGCTATGGATCTCTGCATCTGTTTTCATCAGTTGCTGGTTGAACCCTCAATGATAACAATCGGCACCCATCTATAAGTATAGTAGAATATCATTAGGAATCATGCCATAGAGTTTGTTTTGTTTTTTGTTTGCTTTGTTTCGGTTTTGGTTTTGTTTTGTTTTGTTTTGTTGCCAGTCATGTTTGGTTCTATCCTAGGTCTCTGGGCTATCTATATTCTGGTTTTTGGTGCTGCAGGGAGTGTCAAGGCTGGGCTCCCTCTCATGACATGAGTCACCGACCGAACCAGGCCAATTCCACAATTTCTGTGTCAACTTTACCCCAGCCACATCATGTAGACAGGACAAACTTCAGGTTAAAATTTTTGTAGCTGAGTTAGGGTCCCAACCTCTTCACTGGAATTCTTGCTTGGTTATAAGAAATAGCCTGTTCATATTCTGTATACGCCATTACCAGGTTTCTAGCTCATCCTTGAGATGCTGTTTGTAAGTATGTATTTAATTTTATATTATTTTAGCTTAGTGTTTTTATATGTTTTTGTCTGAGTAAATATATCTTGAGGTAAATATATTTTGTATATTTATGCTTTGTACTTAGCCAAATTTCTACATTATTTAATATCTTGTTTCATTATTCATTTTGGGTTTTTGAAACAGGGTCTCAGAGCCTTGGCTGTTCTGAAATTGTCTATGTAGAGCAGTCTAGCTTTGAACTTGCAGAGATCTTCCTGCCTCTGCCTCTAAAGTGCTGGCATTAAATAAGGTGCTATCATACCTGACTTCTATATTTTTTTTGTTTTTGATTAAATTTGTGTATAGTATTTCATTGAGTAAATATCATAGATTTTCTTCTACTTCCATTTATGGATGAGAAACTTTCAGGAGCATTATATTAAAGTGATATTTTCATTCATCTATTTGTACATTTTATTCTTTATATTTGGATATTATCAAATGTCTGACACTGCTGTGTCAGAGGTATAAGGGTTTGTAAAGAAAGCACATTCTCAAAGTTACTTAGCCATATAAACAATGAAGGATGGATCTCATACATACAGACAGAATGAAAAGTTTAATGGATAATCCAAATAAACTCTGAAAAACTGGAAAGATTTTTTTGTGAGATCTCAGAAACTAAAGTTCAAAATGAATGAAACTTTCAGTAGATGAACATTGAAGGCAACCTAGAATCAATTATCTATATTCTCTCTTGTATTATCTGTGCTCATAGTTTTACACTGTGATAATACAAACAACTAGGTTATTTTGAAGATGTACGATATTGTAGCTTTGGTTTTACTCTCAAATCTCAGGTGGTGCTCCTTTAGATTTTGTATGAACTTCCATAGAACATTTTTTCTGTCTGGCTCTCATATATATCATGGCCAAAACTAAGGCAAGTGAAATGACTCACTTCCCCTTTACAATTCCTAGTCTTCCAGCTGAGTAGCCTAAGCCTTTTCCATAGTAGCAGAATGGGTTTTCAAAGTAAGAATGCAGCAAACTAACAGGCTACTCTAAGGAAGTATGCTCTAAGAGTTAACATGTCACCTGGAAACACTAGATTACATTTCTGTGGTGAAGTGGGCTGTATCTCAGATGGAGAATAGTATAAAGCCACACTGCACAGGTCACATAAGCGCCTAAGTTCAGATGTAAGATGTGAAGCTACTTTGCACGGAGTCTTCCATAAGTGATATTCCAACTTGGGTTTTAGAAACCCCCTAAAGCATAGAACAGCATATTTAAAAGATGGAATTTCAATAGAAAGTCAAATAGTCAAAACTCTAGGATGGATAAAAAAGAGAGAAAAGCCTTAGAGGAAGCTAGGTAGTTAGCAGGGGCCAAATACAGTGGCCTTCTGAACTTACCTAGTATTTGTATCCTGTTCTAAGGAAAAATACTCCAAGGAAGGATCTATGTTATGACATTTTATATTTTTATGTTAGCTATTTTATTGTTGGCTTGGGAAGGAACTTTATAGTGTAGCCAAGGCTTGATTTGAGATTAATTGTATAATCTAGGCTGTCATCAGATACAATGCTCTTGTCTTAATCTCCCAAATGCCAACATCACATGAATCTGCCATCCATCATACATCTTTTATACAATTCAATCTAGTTTATGGTCTAGTAAATTACATAATCTAAATTTAGATTATATGATTTGTTATACTATTATTATATGCAGTTTTGATTTTAACTGAAGTCCTCTGTGCTAATTAGGGTAAAGTATAAACTGTAGATGTGAAATAGTTTGGGGGCTTTTCAGCCATTCATATATTACATAATGAAGACCTGTGAGAGACTGCCTGGAGACTGAAGAAATTATAGATATTGTTGGGAAATCTTAGATGTCAGATCTATAGCAAATGCTTCCAAGGGTGGTGTAGACTTTTATGGCAAGAAAATACTCAAGATCCTCTAACAAATACATAGTTGAAGTTGATTCTTTAATTTGATGAAGGTTGGAAGAACAATTTGGAAAAAAATGAGTAAGAATTCATTTTTAGAAAAGCTTCAGGGTAGATAGAAGTTTATTTAAGGTACATGAAATAACTGAGCTAAATGTTTAAAATGAAGTGTATTCTATGGTCAAGTTATTTCAAGCCATGTGAGATATATAATGTTATCAAGAGTGAATATTTCTGTCATGAAAAGAGGAATGTTCTGAAATAAATATAAAATAATCCTAGATCTTAGACATCAATGGATGCAGAGAGATTTATTCCTTCTTTTAAATCACTACTAGCATTTTCTCATATAGTTTGATAATTTCAATAATTAACTCCCGCTGAGGATGAATTTTCTTAGATGTCATTGGAGAGTTAAATAATAATTATATACTCTTTTACTCTTTGGCCAACTATAGCCTTATTGTAAATATTCAATAGTTGGTTTCTCAGGAAAATATATTACACATTTTAAATGTTAGTGTGTCTAGATTAATATCCCTTGAAATCTAGTTATATAAGGGTTGCTTGCAAGCTTACTGCCTCTATGTGCTCTTATACTCTTTTTGATATAATATGTTATTTAGTATTTATTCTTAATAATCTAGTGAGTGACAAATTATTGCTTTTTGTCTTTGGATTTCTTAGTTTATTAGTAAAATTGGACTTTACTCATATGTTCACTGGCAATTTAGAAGTGTGCCAATTTTCTAATCATGACCTTTGCTGAGTTTTCTGTGGAAGACTTCAGAGTAATTGCTAAAAATATTATACTATGAGCATTTATATTTTCCCATTATGCATACTATAAAATGTGACCACCTTTATTTCACATTGTTACTGGTATTTTTATCATATAGAAATTTTATTATGCAAACCTAGCCCTTGTTAAATTCAATTCATTTCTTATTTCCTTAGTAATTTTAATTTGTGTCTCACATAAGAACATGTTTCTAAGCTCTAGGTTATAGTGCTATTTTTTTTTTACAGTTCTCTTCTAATTTCATTTCTTACATGTATGCCTTGGATCCAGTGGGAACTTATTTTGATTCCAAGCCTGAGGTAAATGCCTAACTTTGCTTCCTCAGGCTCCCTACATGAGGTTGTCTCATTTGAATTTAGTAAGTAGGCCACTTTTAACACATCCCACTTTCCAATTAAATGCTACCAGTCCTTTGCTGTGGTCACAGCATCATGCTATACAGTAGAGGTATGAGAGGAGACTCTGATTCCCCTGAAGAATTCATCCTCTGTGCTGTTCCTCCTGGCAGAATGAGACACTAGTTGGTTACAGAGAATTATTAAGCTCAGGTTTGTACAATAGGATGATAGTTCTCCTGCAGAGAAAGCCTGATTATCAATGAGAGGCAAACTTTTAAAACAGCAATCCTGCCTAGACTGAGGTAGCTTAGGTTCTTTTTTCTTCCAGCAAGTAAGTCAAACACAAAGCATTCAAAGGCATCATGGAGACATCACATCTGAACTTGAGAAGGGGACTGAGGACCAGCCATTGAGTCCATTGGATCAATTTCATTTTAATCTGATTTATTTGGCTATATGTCTGTCCCCCTCTGCACTTCCTGTGTCAGCTTTATCACAAATCACTCCCCAGAAAGCTGTATTGGAAAAGCAATAAGTAAGATTGAGATATTGTTAACAAAAACTGTTCTGCTTTCAGTGCTGCTAGATTCTGGCTGATAAAATTTAATACTTGGGAAGGAGGAGAAAACATTGTTCCTATCACTTCTTTGCATTGTAGGAGATATTAGTTGTGTTATCTCTAATTTCATTGTAACTACATGACTGAGATTCCAATAAATAACAGACCAGTGTATCCACATATCCAGATGAATTTTGGTACTCTTGTAACTATTTAATTGGGCGGAGAAAAGAAAAAGAGAAAAAAGTGGAGATTCTGCTGAAGCATTCAAGGCTCAGCAATAGAGTAAGAATTTTTCCTTGAGCAGAAAATCTAATAAAAATCAACCAATTAATGTGTCCTGCACTTTCCTAATTCATGTAATGAATTACATGAATTCATGAGTCATGAATGCTTGATATGAGGCTTGAAGCTTGAATGTGTGGTGGCCAAGCTATGATGGTATATGGTTTATGTGTGAGGGAATGAAAGAATAGTCATAAATATTTTATTTAAAAAATGTGGGGTAAAGTAGCTTGGTTTTCCAAATAAAGGAAGTGTCATTTTTGTGTAGCGATCAGAGATGGTGAATATCAAACTTTTCCATTTTCTTCTGCAACTTACATCTTCATGACTGTAGTTACAGGTCCTCCTGGTGTTCTTACATTAATGTTTTATCTCCTCAACTAAGTAGCCAGTTTTTATCTGCTGGGAATATCATTCCTCCATCAGAAATGTTTGGCTTTTTGGTTAATTTTAATTGCTAATTTGATGCCATCTAAAATCACCAATTTAATTTAATCAATGTATCAATGAGGAAATGTCTACATCAAGGTGGTCAATGGACATAGGAATGGGGTGGTTGTCTTAATTAAGTTAATGGATGCTGGAAGAACCAGACTAGTGTGTGTAACACCATTCCCTGGGTTTGAATCCTGGACCTTGTATGTGTAGAGATGGGGCTGAGCCTAAGTGGGCATAAAAACTCTTGACTATGAATATGATGTTGCTACTCATTTTCTTGGACACGAAGGCTGAAAAGCAAAACAAATCAAAACAAATTCATTACTTAAGATGCTTTTTTGTATATAAATTTCATCACAGCAAAAGAAATGAAGCTAGGACCCTTGAGCTATTCGTCTGCAGGGCAAAAGTGGTAGAGAGGTCTCAAACTTTTCTTTACATAGATACATTGTTGCTGGGTAAAGTCAATCATTAGTGATATTAAACTAAGGGATGTAGCTATGGTCCAGTGATCCTCTGTTTAGAAAATAACAGCTTAAGTACTGGATTTGTCTCATGGGTTATAGAATATTCCTAGAGTATTTCTCACAAATGTTTTTCCAGTGATGACAGCTATTCTTTATTGAGTGTCTACTAAAAACTCCACCGTCTCATTTCCTAGAATACTTAGTAAAACCAAAAATAGGTTCCATTATAATGCTTCCATAACTCACTGGAAAATAGGCAAAGATCAAAGACCTTGTTAGGGAATGATAGAAGGGCAGCCTTACAACAGGGACAAGACTTATAACCACTCTACCACAATGCTTTTCAAGTTAGTTAATAGGGATAAAGATGCTCTAAAACATTTTGTGAAATACTACCCAATATAAACAGGACTTTCATTTTTATATTTAAAAATAAAGTACAACATACATTCTGCTAATATTGGCTATAAGATTGACATTATTTAAATTTATTTATTTTAATTTCTATGTTTATAAAATTTGTCACAAGTCTACTGTCAAGTGTGAGATACAGCTGATGATATGTAAAATCAGCAAGAAATGATCAAAAAAAGCTAATAATCTAGAGTCAAATTGTGAGAGAATTTCTAATTCTGGTTCTCATCATAGGCTATGGGAACTGATAATTTATATTCTGAGTCATGATTTTTATATTTATGCTATATTCACACTAGCTTCATATATATATATATATATATATATATATATATAGGATATGCATACACACACATATATATATACATATACATACACACACATACACATACACACACACATATATATAAAAAAACATTTGCTCTTTTTGCAAAGGAACTGCGTTCAATTCCTAGCATCTTCAAGATTACAAGAATCATAAATTTTTATGACTTCTATCCTCTTCTTACATTCAGATGTGCATAATAATCCTCATATGCATAAACATAAACATATAAATTAAATTTGAAGGTTATTACCAAGACTTACTGATATAATACTTATTCACATGTTTGGACATTAAGTTAAACTCTATCATATACGTATTGGAATACATGTATAGTTATCTATAATTAATTATATATACATCCACATACATATTTGTTCATACACAGGCATAAGCAATCCCACACATATCTCAAAGTGGAGTTTAAAATTACTTCATCTTTTGAGGAGTAAGAAAAATCCCATGTTTGAATGATCTATACTAAATTTACTTTGAACTAAAAATTTAGAAGAAAAATGCCCAAGGTTTGAGGCATAAAGATTGTTCAGGGTCAACGAGGCCATTCCTCTGTCTTCAGGCAGAAATATACTTAAGCCAATGCAGATCAGACCCTGTCTATTTCTTTTAGAGAAGCAATTTAGTGAAAATGCCTATATTCCATTTTCAGATAGAAAGAGAAGCTTTTGAATACAAATTGGCTCCCTGCTTTCAAGTGACTTTGTGGTGACAAGCAAGAGAACTTTTTTTTCAAAAAAGCAGACTATCAAAAACATTTTTTTTGTTGATGTTTTGGTGCGTAGATTGCTTTGCATGTCTGCTACTTGGAAATGGGGACTCACACTCAAAACACCCAGGGGTTCAATAAGTCCTTACTATACAACAGGGTGCCCTGCCACAGGTGAAGTCTTTACATTTTATGCTATTATTTGTGTACTTCCAAATGTGAATTCAGGGCAGATGTTTGATGCTGCCACATGTTCAAACTGCTGAAAACTGCAGAGAGTGTCCCTGTCTGTCTGACATTTTCTCTGGATAGCACTACCATAACTGTCTCCATACCATTCTGTACATGAAATGATAATTCCAGGAAACAAAACAAACTTGATGGATTCCCATAATTCGTCATAGTCTCTTTTTTATGAAAAAATAAATAAGAAAACTGATGTTTTGAATTTAATATGAAGCTTCATAAAACTCCATGTGTGGAGCGTGATATAAATTAGAGAAACACTCGTTTGACACAAAAGAATAATCCTAACTGTTTCCTTAGCTTATTCCTGGATATTTGACTCTAGGACAGTGCTTGGCAAATAGGAATTTCTCAATAAATTTTGCAACTAAGATTTGCTTACCAGACACTATAGATGCCTTTTATCATCTGAAGTTTCTCCTGATCTTTATGAAATGTCTAACACCCTTTCACTTGAACTAACTACCAAAATTGGTGCATACCTGTATTATCACCACTTGGAAGGTAGAGGCAAAAAGATAGTGTAATAAATACTACTTCTGAATACTAGATCATCTTCAGCTCTGTGTTGACTATTGAGGTCACCTGACTATGTAATCAATTGCCTAAATAAATTACTAAATAAATAGCTTAAATATAAATAAAAAATTAACCAACATGCCATTTAAAGAAACCAAATCTGTATGAGACATAATTTAGTTAAGGTCATTTAGCAGTACATATTGAAGTTATTTATATCATCTTGTCCTAATATTAGATGAAAAATGCAATGATTTGAAATGTTAAGACTTTAATAAACTCCTCTTTCCATTAGTATTTCTTGATTATGATATATATATCATATGATATGATATATATATATGTATATATATATGTATATATATATATATCATAAAACACTAAGAACATTAAAGAACATTGAAGGGTAAATAACACTTTTAGTGTTTAGTTTAGTAACAGATGAATTACATTCCAAACTTAATCTCAAACATAATTTTATGATTTTGAGGTCACATGTCCCTAAATGGTGATGCTCTTTTGAAAGACTGTGCAAGGTACATTAAGGGAGCTTTTTTTGAGGAAGTAGACTTTTGAGGTAACACAATTTGAGATTTGTAACCTATCTCTCCTCTTTGTCCATCCCAGCTTTCTGTGCCAATGCAGAAGTCAGGAGTAGAGGTTTTAGCCATATGTTCCAACATCATGGTGCTGCTATTACCAGGCCTACTTACTCTACTATGTTCATTCAAATTACAAGTTGACATCAGTCCCTTCTCCCTTCAGTTATTTCAGTCAGGTATTTTATCAAAGTCATAAGAAAAGTAGCTGAGATATACAAACCCCAAATGTTTTTGTTGCACTCGATGATAAATTTTTCACAGAAGTCAATGGGATAATACTTTTCTAAACTCAGAGTGTATATATTTAAAAGCTCTCCTAGCACTCACTTTCAATTCCTGTTCCTGTGAGAGACAGGAGAGCAACTTATTCAGATGTTCCTTTACTCTTTAACCCTACCTATCATGCCTTACAGAAGTCACAGATTTTAAAAGTTGTCTGATAAATTCACAGAACCACATTGATTAGAGGAAAGGTCTGACTGAAGGACACAGTCAATACAGTGGTTCCCATGAACCACCTTTACCAAAGATCTGAGATTCTATCCCTATAAATCACTGTGTTTAGCTCCAAGCAGAATCAGAGAAATGGATCCGAGGGTACTGTGGATGCTCTTGTTCCCAGAAAGGCACATTTTCAAGTAGTGAACCACCTGAACCAGCACTTCCACTCTATGTGTTGATGATCTTCCATGATATCTAACCATGAATGAACTTTTTATTACACTCTTGGCAAGCCATGGCCATTCTGACATTCTTTGTCTCCAAATAGGACTAGTTAAAGCTACACTATATTTTACAAAGAGATAGGACCCATATTGTTTACTCTCTGATAACATGACTTTTCAGTTACAGGCTTCTTCCCTCATCTCTGTCTCATTATTTTCACTTCTTTTTTAGGGGTATGGGAAGAGTGGTATCCTGGTGTATGAACATGTCTTAGATCAGAGCTGGATAGGGGTCATTATACATTTCCTCTTTAACCTTACAGAGAAAATTACTTAAGTTTTATGAACACTGATGTTTATAATAAAAAGAATCAAAAATACTCACATACCATTTTCTTTACAAAGTTCAAACAACCATGAAGGAGCTCAGTAAAAGCTCTCCTTCAATTCTGCGTAGCCTTCATCTGTTTGATACATATTTAAAAATACACACTGTCTTTTGGTTTGGTGACTATATTGTCCACTGAGACCACCAAAGATTTATTTTTACCCATCATTAAGAGATTATTTAATAGAATCTTTGAATTCTTAGAAAGAAAACACGGCCCCCGATGACACAGTGTCTGAGCAATATCCTCTCTCCTATGGTTTATGTGCCCAAGAATGCTGACTTTATACCTACCTTCAAGTACACTTGAATGATGCTTATATCATTTACCCATCTTGGGATGCACAAATAGCCCTGGGAAAACTCTCCAGAGTTTATTGACTTAAAAGAGAATGACATTGTTCCTCTTGCACAACAAAATATGGGAAAAGTGAACATTCACTCAAAATCAAAGCTTATGACCATGAAGAGGAGCATTCTAGGGTTCTTTTTTCTGGCTACTCAAACACCAAGCTAAGAGCTTGCTTCAGCTTCCAACTGAGATGGATGGCTTTTCTGGACAGTGGGAATTCAATGACCCTCTGTCTCGCAATTTGTGTCAAGTTGATAAAACAGTCTCTGGAATAAAATAAAACATAGTGTGGCTGTGCTTGGAATAAGATTCACATGCTTTGGACTTCAGGCACTTTTTTTTTCATTCACAGAATATTTCAGCTAGCTACTAGAAGGTAGCAAAGAAAGACAAATTCAGACTCTAGAAAATATGTGGTTCAAACCTAGCAAAGATAAAGGCTTTGAAACCAAAAGCTCATGGAAATTTTCTCAGCATCTTTATGATGCTGGTACATAGGAAGTGTTCATCCATCGTAGAATTGGTCTCCCTCGCCTCCTTTGATTCTATCTATGGCCTCCATAGAACCCCCCGGCCCAGTCCCATGAGTATCCCTAGATTTAAACAATGTCTTATAAGAAATGGAGCTCTGATAGTTGTTATAGATGGCTCATGAGAACCACTGTTCTGGCCATGACACTATAGAGAAACCCAGCTGTCCTGGAACTCACTCTGGGTTTGTGATAATCCTCTAGGGTCTTTGAAATGGTGTAATAAGATAGTTCTTAAAATTTGTGACTTGAATAAGCAATTAAAGGTAGGGTTAAAGAATGCTGTGGCCCTTAAGGAGACAATATTACATTCATTTGAGGCCTATGCTAGAATTTACTCCATTTTAGAAGAGGAGAAAAGTTAAGTAAAAAAGGATGTGTTACTCTGCTAGCAATCAGCACTATATGGGGCACATTTGGATACAGTATGTGGTTCTACAGCTCTGAATTGACCATTTAATCCCATCAAAGAATTTTTCCCACAATTAACTAGGAGCTGTGGAAAACCTATTTTTTTCATGTGTATATTATACATGGAATAATATTATATATTATTTCCTGATTCATCAACCCAGGAACTGTATGCTAATATTTTAGATGAATTGGCATCTTCAATTACCCTAAACTCTCAAAGCTCCCTTCCTTTCGATTTTTCTCAAGTAGATTTACGTAAGATGTCTTTTAGATGTCTTTTAGGTAACTTGCTCTTCTTTGTATATGACACATGTTTGTGTGTGTGTTCATAGGTGGGGAGAAGGCTCTTGATCCCCTAAAGCCAAAGTCACAGGACACTGGCAGCTTCCTGACTTTTGTACTGAGAACTGAACTTGGGTCTTTTTCTTTTTTCTTTTCTTTCTTTTTTTTTTTTTTTGGTGTTTTTGAGACAGAGTTTCTCTGTGTAGAGAAACCCAGCTGTCCTGGAACTCACTCTGTGGACCAGGCTGGCCTTGAACTCAGAAATCCACCTGCCTCTGCCTCCCAAGTGCTGGGATTAAAGGCGTGCGCCACCACCGCTTGGCTGAACTTGGGTCTTCTAGATGAACAAGAAGCAGTCTTAATCACAGAGCCTTCTCTGTAGTCTCTCATCTGTTTTTAATTGAAGATGATATTCAAATTTGTGGTTCAAGAGGAAAAAATAGCCCATTGGTAGGACTTGTCTAGTTTTTCATGTATATAACTATTATTACCATTATTCATCAAATAAATAAACTCATTACAGTAAAGCATATATAATTGTCCATCTGTATTATAAGAGAGCTCTTAGCAACTTCAAATGCTTTTACTTGTTCAATTTACTAAATTCGTATCTCTTTGAAAGTCTAGATACTGAGTTCTGGAAAAGAATATAGTGTCCCTCTCCTCTGATTATTTTTTATTGCTTTAATTGAATGTCATACAAAATAGTTCTCTGTCAATTTGTCATTTCCAGAAAACCAGGAAACCACTCAATTGGCCTTATGTGTAGTTTTAGATTGCTTATTTTCATTACATTTGTTAACTTGTATGTGTGTCTACATAGATGTGCACATACACTCAGTTATGGCACATGTGTGGTGCATATGCTACAAGGAAGCGTGTAGAAAATAGAGGACAACTTGTGGGAATCTAGTCTCTCCTTCTACCAGGTCCCAGGGATTAAAGGCAGGGTGTGAGCCTGACTGCAAGCAGCTGTACTCACTCAGCCATCCTGTGCTTCTATTATTTATTTTTGAATTTTAACATAAATACTTTCACATCAACAACAAAAAAGTTGGAATTCTAAATGAAATCGACACCAGAAGCTCTTAAAATAGGTTCTTACTTCCTACTTAGATATTAGCATTCCAGATTTGTGTCTAATATCAAGTTTTAGCTATTGCTTCTTTTACAGGATTTGACAATAGCATTGCACTTTATTAGGTTATGTCATGTTATGTTACTGAGTTAAGCTAGGAAACACAATAATATCATGAACAATGTAACTGAGTATATAGCATCCAGAGAAGGAGAGCAGAAAATGAAACTGGGCTAAGCAGAGATATTTTTGTGTGGCACTTAATAAAAGTCTGAGAAAATTAATAATAGAACTAAAATTCTCTCCTTATTCAAACCACCCAAGAAATAGGAAATAGAGGAGAAAAAAGAAGTATGAAGAAATATGAATTCAGACTTGAGAGTTTTAAATAGCTTTTTGCTTTCTTAATTCTGAGAGGTCCCTGTAGTTATATCTGGAAATTCTGTGGGAGCAGTCATGAACTAAGGGACTTTTCTTGGTGTCTTTCAGCACTGGAGTTTTGCTTGGTAAGGTATCTGAATTTCACTGCTCAGCTCAATGTTTTTGCCTTAGGCCAAAACAAAACACTTATCTTCAACCCGGGAGTAGCATCATGGAGGTGAGAGATGTTCGGGAGTCCTGTTTACCCCAGTGCATGCTTCAACACTGAAACTTCTTCAGACAGATTCTCAAAGGGGGAAATAGTATTTGATTGCTGGTAAGCAGAGAGCTGGAGAAAATAAATCTCTGCGTTTAATGTCAGATCTAATGGCTTCAAAGAGACAAATAATTGAAATTGCTTTTAAGGTGTGGATCAAGAGAGAAACTGAGAAATGTCTCAGGTTTGGGAGCAGATTACAGAGTCTGTCTGGGGAAGGTTTAGTAAGAAAGGGAATTTAGTCTGGCTTTCAAGTTCAGACACTTTAACACACTACTACTTAGAAATAAATTGTTATTTCCTTCTATCCTGTAGAAAGTCAGTACAGATTTCCTAATTTTTGATTTATTGAAGGAGTCAGATTATTTGATTTGATTATATATATAGTATTCACATATATAATAAATATGAATCCCTTTTCTCCTGAAAGACAGTAATGGGAGTAAAGGGATATTGGAGAAAGAATAGAACAGGTATACACAATAAACAATAGTTAGAGGGATTTAAGACCTCAGCTAAAAATATTTAGGGCGAATTTGTTTGAACTGCATCTTAATTAAATGAGTAAGACTTGTACCAGGCATGGTTGGGACATGTCTTTAATTCCAGCACTTGGGACGCAGAGGTAGATGCTTTCCTGTGGGTTCTAGGCCAGTCTTGTCTACAAAGCAAGTTTCAGGACTGCCAAGAATATTATACACTGTCTCAAAAACAAATGAACAAACAAAAAATGAGTAAGACTGACATAACCCCAGTCTGTGTTAACAAGTCTTGTCCTTACAACTGTGGGGGCTTTTCATCTTTAGATTGGTTAAAAACAGGTCCAAATTCAATCAACATAGGTCATGTCAAGAAACAAATATTCAGAAAAGTCAGAGCACCAGAGATGGATCTAAACCTAGTGACACAGCATCCTTCTGTCCCCTCAGGAGTTTACATAAATTCATACAAAAAATACCTTCAGTTGATTGGCTTGTTTGGGCATGGGCTGGCAAGGTAATGGCATTGATGTCACGACTGAGAGACTCCAGTTGACATGTTCAGTGCAGAACATCACACATTAGACAGCACATGCCCAGGAACCCCACTCATGCACTCTTGTCCTGTCACCTAGGCGGCAAGGAACCTTGAAGCCTCAGTTCCTCCTTAGGTCAGTGTGTTTGTCAGTCTCAGATGCATTGCTGGCAATTATGAGGATTCATTTACCATGCTCATGAGAGTATGTGGCCCATGATAGCTATTCTTGATATATGAATAAGATAGAAGATAAAGAGAATGCTTACAGTGTTGAATTAAACTATTTTGTGCATATTAAATGGTGATGACACACTATTCAGATTTGTTATTATCTCATCTTTGCATCTAGTAACCACATTTTCCTGGCATATAAGTATTTCCCGTTTCCTCAAAAGCTGAAGTGTTCTCATCTCGATTCTGGTTGATGGACCCTGGGTACTCACAACCTTTTTGCAAGCTTATGAGATTTGGCAAGACACTGGCCTCCTTCGTTCTCAGGAGCTGGCCCTGCCAACATCTCTTCTGAATGTGATCCTCAGGCCTTGGCATCAAAGGCGCAGTATCTTGCTTTAATTAAGCTGAGATACATTCCTAAACGTGACAGCTGCAAATATGTATTCTCCTTCCAATTGAATATTGGAATACTTAACATTGTGTGGACTTCATTTTAAGTACATTTTTTGTGGCCCTTGTCCCTCTACTGTACCATGGTGGTTCCAGGAGAGAGCATATGGCCCAGTAATTCTTTAAAGCTCATTTTATGGGCCATTTTCGGGCACTTCCTGCTGGGCTTTGGAACAGAGCCTTGTTTGTGACTGCATTTTTGCTTATGTTTCTGCCAAAAGGGGAAAAAAGGCAATAAAACCACAGGGCCCTATAAGCTATGGTCATCAGAATAGCTTAATGAAAGCAACCTCAACAATTGAGGTCTTTACCATCAACCAGCACTGCAGGGCTTAAACCCTGAACACAAGGACAGCCTACACAGGTCACCTTTGTGGTTTATGGAATATCTCAAACTGTCTTAGAGTTTGAGATAATCTCAGTGTGTGACCTAATAGCAAAACAATTTCTTAAGAAAAAAAATAACATAAAAATAGAAATTGATGATTTTTTTCTGACCTCTTCTTGGAGAAAGATAAATCTAAATTTATTAAAGGAAAGCTCCAGGTCTACATGAATTCCTTAGTTCTTTTTTATCTTTTTTTGGTTTTTTTTTTTTTTGTTTGTTTTTTTGTTTTTCGTTTTAACTTTTATTGCATTATGATGAAAAAAGTTACATGATTTCAATTTGTCTGAATTTGTTAACATTTAAAACATATTTTAAGTAAATAGTATTAAATCACATTCTTGTTTCCCTTTTGTACCCCAACTCCTCCCAGAGACCCCTTCTTCAATACCTACAATATCTTTTTGTCATATTCCTTTAAATTTTATAACATATTATAACAATGAAAATGAGTATTATAAAAGTTGTTTGATATAAAACAACAATCAATTTAACAGTGTTATGTAGATGCTTGTCTACAGCAATACTGAAAATACATACATTTTTCTCAGTATAAATTTCAAATAACTCCAACATATTAACTGTATATTTCAAAATAATACATCACTACTAGTATTTTCTTAAATGAACATAAATATATAAAGTCTTTTTGTTTGTTTGTTTTGTATTCAGTAGAGTTTAAAATCTTGGCTCTTTCTGTGGTACAAGCCCAAAATAAGAACAATTTTTAGACATTGGATTTCATTGTAGTAAGGCTGTACTTCAATGACCCTCAAATCACCAAAGAATTTTACCTCCATCATAGCTAAGCCTAGAGTTGCCAGTTCTGCTTCGCCAAGGAATGAATTGTAGGCACGATTTTTGGATACAGACTTCCTGCTATGGTCAAAGCTATGTTACTTGAGTGAGTGACTTTATTCTCAGCCCACAGAGAACAGGTTACATTCATTTAAGAAATGGTGTGTGTATTAATATAGTCTATCCATAAAGTCATTCACCAACTGTTTCAATGAACAATGGTTCTACTTGGAGGGTGGCATAGACATTAGGTGTGGGTAAGAATCTGGTTCATTGGTTGTGATAATTTGGAAAAGCATTCATCTCAGAGAAAGAGTAACTTGTAAAGTCCTCTTCTTCAAACTTGATACAAGAGCTAGAAATGTCAAGCAAAGCATTCAGTCTCACTCTTTGTTGTTCCCTTTCCTACAAGCCACCTCCCAAGTTAATTGTCTATGTCTCCCTTGGGTATATAAATACTTTTGAAATATATAAGCTGTTCTGAAAACTATAGTATAGTGCAAAAATATGAAATAAACAATACTACTAATAGAGATAGGAGAAGCAAAATTTCAAGACCCTTATGTTGTACACAGCAAGACAGTGTCACAAACAAGCTGAAAGTATATATAGATTGTACGATATTGGACCTATTTCTCCAATTACCAAATTTGAGAGACCATGAATTCCTTAGTTCTTGTTTCAAAATTTATCTTAACTTAAATTGCGATTTTTTTAAAGATGGCAGAAAGATACTTGAAATAAAGACTCAATATAGAAAAATATATCCAACTGAAAGGATACTCCTGTGAGGGAGCACCTAGTGTGAATAAGACAAAATTGTATTTTGACTATGATTTATGTGTTATCAAACAGCTTTAATATATGAATTGTGAATTAATTTGTAGTCCCATTTTGCAACAGCTATGTTTCGATGGCTAGCAAGATTTGTGTGACTTTAAATAGAAGTTGACTTTGTTCATGGCAGCTAGTAGAAACCTTATTGTGATAACAATGATCCCAGAGAAATGATGTCACCAATGGGTATCATTTACCTGAAATTGAAAACAATGATGAGGTATCAAGGATCTTATCAAGCTGCATATAATGACTTCTGATTAATACTGAAAACATGACTCCTAATGCTGGATGTAAGAGAATGATGATATGACTCCAATCTAGAGCTTCCTGATACCATGCCACCAAGTTTCTCATTACTCACTTTGACAGTGTTTTCCTTTCTGTGACCACTAAAAAGCAACAATAATTTAAAGATACCTGCAAAATATAATACTAAAGAGGGATAAAAGCATTCTCAGATTAGTCACCTCTTAAGTCTGTTCAGTATAGAAACATCAAGGTCTATTTATTAACTTTTAGTCCTGAAATATACTTAGGGAGCTTTTCGTTCAAAATAATATAAATCCAAGTCATAAAGAAATCACAGGTTAAGCCGACAGCTTCATTTATTCATTGCTGGAGATTGAGTCCAGTGCTCTTGCACTGTTAGTCAAGCATAAACTACTGACTTATGACACTAAATATATGATTTCATACTGATGGCACCAAAATACATTTGGCTACTTCAGTTTTGCCATAACCAAAGAGGAAATAGAACAGATTGGATTACTAATACTCCACAAAATACATGCCTAGCATTCCAGATTCTCAGCTAGCACACAGCTCATGACCATTGGTGAAGAACAAATGAAAAAAGGGATTCAATTATATGAGACTCTGTTAGGGGGAAACTTTTCATTTTTACAAGTTGGGAACAGGTGCTGGAGAGATGACTAAGTCAATGAAATATTTGCCTTGTGAGCAGGAGGGCCAGGAATTTGTCACCAATTCTCCTGTAAATAAAACCTGGAATGATTACTGGGTCTTACTGGACAGTCAACCTTCACCTAGGTAAGCTAAGGCCAATAAGAATAGTTCCTGAAGGGTGACACTTGAGTGTATCCTCCAACCTTCATGTGCACGCTCACATACATGCTTACCTACTTGCACAAATCATACTCAAGAAAAAATGTCAAGAACAGATGCATTGCTACATATGCACATAGTATTTCATGCATCTCTTTTTCTGAATCCAGTACTTTACATCTTGAAAAACAAAACATATTTATTTAGGAAATAATGTAGTAAAAAATGGTAAACTACAGATGCTTTAAACAGAGATATCTACCTGTACAAGTGTAACTGGAAGCCAAATGTTCTGTTCAACTTGTGTTTGTAAATGAGAGTATATGGAGATAGTGTTGACAGAAACACACTGATTTTCTCTCTCTTGCCTCCTGATGCCACTCCAGACATACTCTATATTCCTTATGTTCTTAGTTTCATTTGGTTTACACAGCAAAAACACTGTGGAGATATGTTTCTTAAAATTCCTGTCCTCTCTAATGACCTAGCAAATACAAATATCTTTTCAATTTTATCAGGAGATTTGGAGCCCCTATCTAAAGCTCTTTATTCTAACCAGTAAATACCCTGCAGACCATATTATATCCACAGTACAAGATTAATTCTCCTGATTCTACTTTCTTGCAAAAGACAATTTCTCCTCCTGTCCTCTGATAACTATTCTCCTAGTATAACATGCAATCAATCAGTATATTCTTCTAAACTCTTCCATGTTCTTCCTAAATCTCCTGTCATGTTCTCAGTTTGCTCTAAAGAGTTGATTTTTACACCTTTGAGCCACAAGGCCTCATGTACATGACTTGGTCCCAAAATGCCGATGAATTTCTCTTGGCAAGGTAACATATGATCAACAACTCCTGTCTAATATTTTTCTACATCTTATTTGCTCTGTGTTCTGTATTTTCCTTTGTCCCTTTATTATTCTCTCACCCTTCCTCTTCTTTTATTGTCTTTCAAACTCTGAAGTGTACATATTTTCAGTATTTGAACCTAGAGACATATTTGCTAAATTGATCTCAAAAATTGGAGTATCTTTCCATATCTGTCCCTATGGCTTGAAATAGTTTATTTGGTGACAAATCCTCTTCTTATACATCTGGGTAGTAGCTGCCCCCCACCCCCAAGGATGAGGTGTTTCATAGACTTTATGTCACTACTATATTCTTTTATTTATCCAATAAATATAACTTTCAGATCCCACTATGGTGAGATGTTTAAAACCTTAAAAATTACTCTCATGTCATATATACTATGATTATAAAATGTCCATAGAGGAATTGACATACCTCAGTTACTCTTGTGCTATAAACAATTTTGAAATATCCATTTCTAAGATACTTTATAACAGTTTAATGAGTTGCTTATATGTAAGTTTTATATTGTTTCTTTTGTAATACAGTAGTGGTATAGATCTATTCAGAAATACAGCTTTCTTCTATTTTTAATGTGACATTAAGATATATATTTTTAATTTAGACAGAGATGTTTAGTAGCCAAGTCTATCTTGTGATTCCTCTTCCAAGGTCTCTTTGCCTATCAAATAAAAAGTGCACACTACCACCCATGTCATCTTATGCATTTTCTAGATCGATCTTCTCTGCATTTATATAGCTCCTTTCTAAGTAACAGAAAGTAAGTGGGTGCAATTTTCATAATGATTAATTATTACCTTAAATCAAGTATTACCCTTCTATTTTAGTATAGTCCATATGTATAAAAATTTCAGAACCCTAAATCTTACTACAGCAATAGTTTCTCTGTACTATGAAATCTGTGCATTTAGAATTTTAGTCCCATTTTTTTTAATGAAAGCAATGACTTTCCTTTCCCCATAGATCCAAATGTAAGTCCTAATCCTCATATTATCTATCAGGTCTATATTTTCTTCATTTCCTTTAAAGGATACCTAAGATTAAAAGGTTAAAATATAATAATAAAGAGATTAATCCAAAAAGGCATCTAGCACAATAGAACTTGTGGTTCTGAGTCATACAGCCAACTTTTATAAGTAATCAAACTCATTTTTAATATACCATGCAGTTATACAACATATACTGATCATATCCATCCATCACCACCACCATCCATCTCCTCCTAGAACCCCCAACCCATTCCTTGGTTAGCTTCAATTTATTTTAATATTTTGTTATTAATATAGGATAGAATTCAGTTAGCATTCTGCATAAGCCTGGTGTATGTGGCTATACACTGGGTCATGAGCCAACTATCAGTAGCCAATCCTTAAAGTATAGTAATTCTTCCTAACAGCATCTGCATTGAATACCAGTAGCTCCCCAATCCATGCTAGAATTTTGATTATGTTGATCTTGTGTGGGTAAGCATAGTGCTGTGATTTGATGTGTAACAGTCATGTTATTTTGAGCAGTCTACAAGTCCTGGCTATCCTTGACTTCTCTTCCACAAGTTCTGTAAGCTTTGCATGGAAAGGCTGATCTAGGATCACCTACAAGTGAGTGTTTAATATTATTTGTACTCTGCTTCAAAATGGTGGTCATGTTTTACTAGCAATGTACTTTGTTTTTTCTAAAGGCCTCCTGGTTTTCCTATTAGATACTCACCAGAGTTACAGTGACTCAAGCCTTTGTGATTCTGTTATCCTTACAATTATACCTTCTGTGCTTAAACAACATTCCTGCCCTTTACAAGGTTTTTGCATTATCCACTACCCATTACCAAAGGAACTTCTTTGACCAAAATTGAGAGAAGCACAAGTCTACGGTAAAAATAAATATTTAGAAGGCAGTTTGACAGCATAACCACTTAGCAAAACAAAGCAGTATGTTTATCCCTTAAGACCTATCGTATCCACAGTCACAGGTTTTGACCAGGGTTATAGTACTTGGCATAAAATCCTCCCTTTGGAGCACATCATATTTAACTGAAATACAATTAGTTATTCCACAATTACCATGACACTATTGTAGCAATAAGTACATTATTCCTGGGTGTTCAATACTGTGACATGCAGTATCTAGTGGTGAATAAGACCACTGGCATCTTTTGTCCTTTAACTGGCTTCAAAGTACCTCTTCGCCACACAAAGCACTTAAGGAGAAGAGTTGCCTAGTCAGGTCAAGGTCTTCAGCAATAGGCTCTTAAAATGTTGTTATGATTCCTTTTCACTCCACTTTCATGTCTAAAAGGTAGTTTCTGAATGATGTGGCTTCCATTTTGTTGACATGTTAAGAGGTAGTGAAGTCGAGTGTAAAGGTACCATAAATATTTTTAGAGAAGTTCTTTTAAACGCATATGTTTGGTTTTGTTTAGTATATATTTTACAAAGAAATCTGAAAAATGTATCATCTAGTAGGAGAAACACATTTGATTCCAACCATGCCACTATAAAAGAAGGGAGAACAAATCTTCACAAATGGTAGACTCTGCTTCAAAATGGTGATCACATTTTGCTAGCAATGTACTTTTTTTTTCTACACCTCCTTTGATTTTCCTATTAGATACGCAATGAGTAAGGCCTTTGTGAGTCTCTGTTATTCTTACAAATATACCTTCTGTACTTAAACATGATTCCTGTCCTTTATAAGATCTTTTCATTGAATGAATGAATGAATGAATGAATTTTACCAAAGAAAACATTGATATTCAAAGGGGATTAAACATTTGTTAATTCCTGAAGGCTAACTGACTTTTTCTAGGAATACTGAAAGATTTATACCTTAACTAGGTGGCTTATGAAGATTTCATTCATCTCTGAATTTTCTAGGCTTTATTAATGTAGGAAATCACAACATGTCAAGGATCAACTTTGTGAAGGGATGTGGAGAAAATACAGAATGAATTTTCTGTCTCACTGGTTCTATCCATCTACTAAATTGGAGACATTAACCATCAAATGGCAGCTGATAACCTAAGACATTAGATTTCAGCATATTGGCTGCATATCCTTAGACAAACTACATCTGGACAAACAAAATATGTACTAGTCTTAGAATACAATCGACTGAGTTACAAAATGAGAGAGTAAAAGTAAGCAGTTAGTGAGTATTATTAGCAAACATGTCTATCATAGAGTCTACTGAATTATATGAAAAAGTAAGATAGAAAGAAATGTAAGACTTTGTGAATGAGTCATCACTGAAGATAAATTATCCACTAGCTACATATTCTGATAAGCTAAAGATGAGTAGTTGTTACTCAATAGTCACAAGTTCTTCTTATGATATTCAGGTTCTTCTGGATTACTTCTAAAAATAAGGAATGCTGAACCTATTTTATTTGTTTTCAAGATATTGAAGACTTTGAAACCAAAACCAGAAGCACAGTATCTGTCCGAGAAGGTCAAGGAGTGGTACTCCTCTGTGGCCCACCACCACATTTTGGAGGTAGGTTATGGGTACTTTGTGTCTGCCATTCCATTAGGCTTCATCAGAAGATGGAGGTACATAGGGTCTTATAATCATTGGCATCCCACAATACACTCACAAGAACTAACAAAGCCCTGAGAAGCTCATCAACCTTTTAGACAGTTCTGCATCCCAATGTTTTTATTTAAAATTATCTTTTTATTTAGCTATGGAAAACCTGTTCCAACTTGGTTTACTCATAGGTGATAGAAATGTCAAACAATTTTAAACTGTTTATTCTAGTACAATGAAAGTCAAAACAGAAGCTGAGTAAGACAAATGTTCTCTTTGTCAACTCCCAATGAGAAAGAATTTGTTGAGTTTTTTTTTTAAAGCAAAATGCTCTCACTGTTATGTCCTAAGTCCTGTGAAAATAAGTCAGTGGGTACCACAAGAAACATTAAAGTAAGAACTTTGTAATAACCAAGGCTTTTGGATGAGAATTAAGAAAAATTTGCCTTTTTTTCCATTGAGAATCATCTGCATGATTCCATGGATATCTATTCATGAAGATGTCTGTGTATCACAATAGTTTCCTCCTATATAGGTTTACCACTTACCAACAGTGCCTTCATCTCTTTAAGGATAGGTATGAAATAATGTTCTTTGGTCTTTGTTATAGATCTTAACATATCTTTGTGGCTTTTCATGTCTCCTCCTATCTCTCTCTCTCCACTGTCATATTTTCATTCAGAGCTTTTTTATTCCCTTAAGTAGATTTATTCCCAAGTGTCAGATGTTCATTCGTTTAAGATTTTCCCCAATGGAAAAGTTTTTATCTGTTTCTTTTATTATAAGGAAGCTATTGATTTTTGTGTGCTGTCTTTTGCTACTTTGCCAGATTTATTTATTTGTGCTAGAAGTCTTTTTATGCCATCTCTGGTGTTTTCTAAGTATAGAATCATATGATCTTCAAAGAAGGATAAATTAAAATCAACCTTACTTCTCTTCTTCCAGTTTTATTTATTTTTCCTGTCTGATTGGTAGGGCTGCCATTTCATACTATACTGGATAACAACAGTGGCTATCTTCATAATGTTAATGGTTGTAGAAGAGAAAATGTTTCATTATTCCTTATTAATCATGACATTTGCTACAGGTTTTTCAGTTATTTTGAGCTGTGATACTTCTATATCTAATTTATTCAAATATTATAAAATGCCTTATTTGTTTGAGTGTATGTGAGAGTTTGTTGATTTTCGTGATCTAAATTATTTCTAATTCTTATGAGATGATACCAATATTACTTCTCTTCAAAAGCAATTATAAACTTCATAACGACAGTAGGTCATAAAGGCTGGTGCCTTTTAAAGCAAATTCTACATAACATAGTTTTGTGCCTTTTTGTTGACACACAACTAGCACAGTGAACAAGAGAGTAGTTCTGCATTAAGGAAGAAGTCATAATAATAAGTTACATTGTTTGTCTAGTATGCTCACAAAAATTTATTCAAAATATCTATTAACGATAGAAGTATGTGAAATAAACTTGAGTTTTATAAAGAAACATTCTATGAACATAAGAAAAATAGCATATTTGAATTCTATATGTTTGTCTGGCAAAGAAAGTTTGTGAGTGCAAAAAGATGAGATGAAAATCAGTTTGTAGATTTTCCATGGAAATGTGTACCAGTAACACGGCATCATAACAATGTAAGTCTTCTAGCACGTAGCCATTAAAGCAGAACATCTGGGATTCTCATTAGATAATCTATGTCTGCTTGCCACAGATCATCATGGCTGGAGTATTGACATCATCTCATAGAAGGAGGGGTTTGAGATGGTCATTGGACGTTTATCTGTGATTTCATCCACCATTCCCAAACAATTGTATGCAACATTGCCCTCATTGTGCATGGTCTGGGTTGGGATTATATCCAAAGAGTTATATTTTGTATTCTGAGTGGGCTAATGGAAAGGGGATCCATCTACATGACTGTGCAGAAAGCATCATCTATACTGGGTAAAGATCTTCCCATGTAATTTTGTTGTCACTACTACTCATACCAACAACCCCTCACTTACCCTGTAAGTATGTAAAATAAATTCCTTGGTTCTATAGTATGAACATTGGTGGATGTGATAGTTTGTATATGCTTGGCCCAGGGAGTGGAACTGTTAGAAGGGGTGACCCTTTTGGAGTAGGTGTGGCCTTGTTGGAGAATATATGTCACTGTCCTTGTTGGCTTTAAGACCCTCATTGTAGCTGCCTGGAAGTCAGTATTCTGATACCAGCCTTCAGATGAAGATGTAGTACTCTCAGCTCTTTCCTGCACTGTGCCTGCCTAGATGATTCCATGTTCCTACCTTGATGATAATGGACTGAACCTCTGAACATTCAAGCCAGTCCCAATTAAATGGCATTCTTTTTTTAATTAGATATTTTCTATATATACATTTCAAATATTCTCCCCTTTCCTGGTTCCCATGTGAAATCCCCCTACTCCCTGGACCATCCCCCTGCTCACCAACCAACCCTTTCCCACTTCCTGGCCCTGCCATTCCCCTACACTGGAGCATAGAGCTTTCAGAGGACCAAGGGCCTCCCATTGGTGACTGACTAGGTCACTCTCTGCTAAATATGCAGCTGGATCCATGAGTCCCACCACATGTACTCTTTGTTTGGTGGATTAGTCCCTGCGAGGTCTGGAGATACTGGTTAGTTCATATTGTTGTTCTTCCTATAGGGTTGCAAACTCCTTCAGCTCCTTGGGTCCTTTCGCTAGCTCCTTTATTGGGGACCCTGTACTCAGTCCAATGGATGGTTGTGGGCATCCACTTCTGTATTTGTCAGACACTGGCTATAGTGGCTATTTCTGGTTGTCAACTTGACTATATCTAAAATGAACTACAATCCAGAATTAGAAGGCTCACCTGTGGCCCTAATCTGGAGTTTAAGAGATATAAATTTAGTTTAAGTAAGATCACCTGGGATTAAAGGTGTGACACACACCTTTTATCTGAGCCACACCTTTGGCTGGAGACCTGTATAAGGACATTGAAAAAAGGAAGGTGCTCTCTGCTTTGTCTGTTTGCCTTGTGGGACTGACTGAGCAACTGTTGGATCCTTGGACTTCCATTCACAGCTGCTGCCGACCATTGTTGAGAGTTGATTGTTGGGAGTTGGACTACAGACTGTAAGTCATCAATAAATTCCTTTACTACATCGAGACTACCATAAATTCTGTGACTCTATAGAACCCTGACTAATACACTGGCAAAGCCTCTCAGGAGACAGCTATATCAGGCTCCTATCACCAAGCACTTGTTGGCATCTACAATAGTGTCTGGGTTTGGTGATTGTATATGGGATGTATCCCCAGGTAGGTCAGTCTCTGGATTGTCATTCCTTCAATCTCTGCTCTACACTTTGTCTCTATAACTCTTTCCATGGGTAGTTTGTTCTCCCTTTTAAGAAGGAATGAAGTACCCACATTTTGGTCTTCCTTTTTCTTGAGTTTCATTTAGTTGTGGATTGTATCTTGGGTATTCCAAGCTTCTGGGCTAATATGCACTTATCAGGGAGTGCATACCATGTGTGTTCTTTTGTGACTGGGTTACCTCACAGAGGATGATATCATCCAGAGCCATCCATTTGCCTAAGAATTTTATAAATTCATTGTTTTTAATAGCTGAGTAATACTCCATTGTATAAATGTACCACATTTTCTGTATCCATTCCTCTGTTGTTAAGACTTGACTTAGCCATGTTGTATGTTCACAACAGTAAAATCCTAAGACAGTAGATTGGTACTTTAATTTGTCTTTGAGATAGATTGAGGAGGGAGTAGAAATGGGTTTAGAAATCCCAGTGAAAGAGATTTTCTTCTTTTAGTATTATAACATTACAATACGACATGCCGTAGAATTAAAAGTTAACCTGATATAAAAATATAATCTAACATAACCTGATAACATAATATCAATAGACCATAAAGTATTATCTTCTTCCAGCTGAACAGATACGATTAAGAAATTATTTATCTTTCTCTTTTTGAATGAATAAAATAAAGCTGATTTCTAAGATTGATATATTATAAAAGCTTTCTACCTACATTTAACATTAACCAAAAGTATAGACAGGCTATCCCTCTGGGAGGAGGGATTGTGGGGGATGGAGGATGGAGGACAGAGAATGGAGGATGGAGAGGACTTTAGGGAGGTTGAAGTTATCCTATCACAGAATGGATCCATGAATTCAAAAAGCAGCCCATGTGCTTATATTGAAAGCAATCATGATATAGGTTATAACTTCAGTACATATTATTTTAATAAAGTCAATATCATTTTTATATACTGTCTCATTTAAAACTATGGTATCTGTATTTTTTCTCTGAAACAAATATATATAGATATAGATATAGATATAGATATAGATATAGATATAGATATATAATCAATATTTAAAGATAAAACTTGTTTGGGATCTTAGCTTTTAGATTGGTCTCCATTGCTAGATGACAATAGAGGGGACCATGTGACATAGCAAAATGCTCTTTCATGGCCAGCATACAAAGAGAAAAAAGGAAGGGTATAGGATTATACTGTCCCCTTTGAGGCCATAATTTCTGTAACCTTAAGAACTTCCACTAAGCTCTATTACCAAAAGGTCCACTATTTCACTGTACCACCACTACATCATCTATACTTTTAACTGGATAGACTTTGATGTGGGAACATTTAATATCAGAACTATGAATATGTGACTGGGAATATATGAATATTGTGGTTATATTCTTCCCTTGTTCATGTAATTCTCTGTTATCTGACTTTATGGGCCAGATGATAAGAGTACTGGCAATTCTTCCTGACCTGAATCCTATCTGCAAGACACAATGAGGTCACTACTGTTCCAGGGGATATAACACTATTTTCTGAAAGACAAAAAATGCAATCACTAGAATGTAGTGATTCTTTGAATTGCAGTTTGGTACTTCAGCAAACATAATTTTTTCTAATAAATTTCTGAAGACTTCCAAAGTCATGACCTTCCTCAGACATATGAGCTAGACAGAAAACAATCCTTCCATCAAGAATTCTTACCTCCAGGGTGAGCTTTGATTGATGGCATCAGTCATTTGAAACAAAAGTTTGCACAAGTCATCCACAATGCACTTTTATGTATAATACTCTAAAATTTTCAGAACTACAAGAAAACCCTCTAAGACAAAGCCCCAAGTTGATCATGAAAGGATGACATACATCCATACACACACATCCGTATACATATATAACTAAAAAAGATGATGATGTATCCATCAGTTGATTTCTGTATATTCATCATAGGAAACTTTATTGTAAAATGACAATAAACAAACAATTCATGTTTTAAATAATGAAAAGTTATCTTTTCTAACAGATAATAGTTTTTACCATAGCCAAAGGAAATCTTCCCCTTAACTTTGGGGTTAAGATATTCTCAATCATTCCCTCATAAAAATTGTGAATTTCTAGTTTATTTTAATAGAACTATCATTTCTTTCTTACAGATCCAACTTTTAGTCAGATAGAATCATTCACTGTGTGTCAGTGGTTCAGATCAACTGTGCCTGTGGAGGAAAATAGTACTGTTGTGTGAGCCTAGTGTTTGTATTCACATCTTAAAGATGTTGACAATTTAACTTAAGTGGAAAATCACTCTAAGGAAAGGCTCAAAATCATGTCTTTCTGCAGTGGACTATGTCCAGGAATACATAAAATAATTTAGCCCTTTAATCCTCAAGTTACTTTTGGTCATGGTGTTTTAGCACAATTCTAGAAATCCTAACAACTATGACAATAGAGGTACTCAACATCTCACCTATCCCTGTGACAAGGAATAATATATATGTGTGGCCGTTCTGGGTCTTAATCAAATTCTTTTTCCTAGGCATTTACTCCAGCTTTTTCATGTAACCTGGTGAGACTTTTGACTAAGAAGCACTATTTCACTGAAGTGTATTCTGGTGAAACAATTAATTTATTGAGTTTACCCACAGAAGCTAGGTCAGAGGTTAAGTAAAGAGTTAGAGATATTCCTCCTTAAAAACTCACTGTACCCTGAAAGCTTTAACTTCCACAACTGCTTTCTCAAAAGCTGTATAGGTGGACACTTTGCTCATGTCCTCCATGGCCTATGTGTACTCCAGCCCCTTTCCTAGACCACATGTTGCACTTTCCTGTGCACACGGATATATGCCCATAATGAAGTGAACAAAAAATAAAATTGTATAGGTCACTGTTCAAGAATTCTGCATCATTTTTGACTACTAGATGCCACATAGACAACACATATACCATCATCTTGCCATTGTATATAAATGAGAACGTACTCAGATCTTGACAGATAGCTTTTAGATGTCATAAACTATCCTTGCCTGACAACAGAGTATATAACCTCTTATCTGTGTACTTCCATAGAGTATAGATATTACGACAAAGAAAACCTGTATAGTCCTTATACGTGTATACACCTAAACTTCTCTATGTTTCTTGAATTTAGAGTTTTCCCAGAGGTGGTTCCAAAACAAACTGTGTTTTCACTTCTTCTCTAGGTAGAATTTGCAGTATATAATAAATCCTGGGAATATCTGGAACTTAGCCATAATGGATACTCAAGGGGCCTTTATTGGGTTGTTTGCAATCCGCAAGAATCCCCTTTCCATAGTTTCAGTGAATAGATGTGTAAATCAGAAGAGACCTAATAAAATCCTGGCTGCCAAGCAGCATTCGGAGGCCACATAGGTGCTCAAATAGAGACAGATGAAAATCATGTAAGGACATTTTCAGTATTGCATCATAACTTTGCTCCACACACCCTCAAAGAATTCAAGATAATAAAGGAGTTATTATTCTTCGAGTAGATCTTAACTATTGAGCTAGTGTACCCATAATTGATCAACCAAGAGTTCCTCGGCTTAAATCCCAAAGGCCTATGCTACATTTGAAGTATTATAATAAAGTGTACTCATTCTGGAATACCAAAAGCAAGGGGAGATTATCCATTAAGTATGAGTATTATATTTCAGATTCTTTTTATATACATACATATACATATATATGCACATTCACTTCAAGAAACATGACATCAATTTTGAGATCTGTTCTGCAGCCCTATAAAATTTTGGGAGCAGGAGGGTCTTTGTTTATTCCTTTGGTCTCTTTTGTTAAAGATCTAATAAAACATATATTCCATGTAATGGTTACATTTGCATTTATATTTTTGTCTTTATATTTTAAATATCATACTAGTACATATAAGGCTGTTAAATACGTCAAAACTACAATTGACCTCTGGGGAAATAGGATTAGTTGCATGCTTGAGAGAGCAGCACATCATTTTCAATTGCTTACTGCAGATCTGCCATTTTTAATAATAATAGAATTGTAGAGGATGGTGCCAATGAAAAACTACAAGAATGCTCCAGAAAGGACCAATTATCATTCTGTACTAATGTTACTGCTGAATCATCACAATAAGAATACATCTGCACCATTAATAACAGATAAATGTCATAGAGGGTGGAGAGAATATTTAAGAATCCAATGGCTTTAAACTAAGTGTCTCATGAATTATACATTTAATTAAGAAAAGCTAAATGAGAAGGTTTTTAAACTTCTAACTTGGAAGGCCTATTTTTTTCTTTCCCCATTAAAAAATATACAAATTAAGTCCCAGCTGTGGCTCATGATGAAACTTACAAAAAAGATGCTTCCCCTGCAGGCTAGCTGTGGGAGTGAATGAGCAGTGACAGCCCATGTGGGAAGAGAGCAGGGCAGAAAAGAATGATAACGGTAGTAATAATGTCGAGTGTTATGAGCTGTAACATTACAACTCATGTCTAAAAATAAATGTTTAAGCTATCACATATATAGAGTGATTGACAAGTATCTTATGATAACATGTCATGTTAGAAAAAAAACAGAAACTTCTCTACAGATATTCTTTATCTCTTCTGGCTTTTATTTACAAGATGTTCAGAATAGACTGTCTTGCAAATGTTAGCCAGGAGAGATCAGGATATATATACATATATGTATATATTTCACATTAGGCTGGGAAGGGGAAGAGGTGACCACAATATTACAGCTTCTCCAGCTTCAAAATAAACAAGGAATGTACATCCCAAGTACTCACTGCACTCTGTTTATATGGCTCTTGGTAATACCAATTGAACCCAGGGTACTATATACTCACTTGCTTATTGAACACTTTTTCAACTGAACTACGTCTCCATCCCCAGTATACTGACATTGTAGTACCTCAGCTTTTTGTTGTTGTTGTTGTTTTAGACTAGAGATTGTAATTAATTCCAATATTTCTCTCTTCCCTTTCCTCTCTTCACACCCTCCCATTCATAAGTCGCTACACTCTTTCAAATTTGTGGGCATCTTTTTTCATTTGTTACTCTTGTATACATATGTATATGTCTGTAACATATTTCCAAATATAACCTGTTGAGTCCATACACTGTTACTTGTTTATATTTTCAGGGCTTCCTTGAAAAAGGAAAAGAAATTGGTGTGCTCTTCCCTAGGGAGGTCCACATTTCCATTGACAGCTTCACTAAGTTCCCTGTAATTCTTCCTGTATGCAGGAGGCTTTTCTCTGTTGTTTGGCATGTTCACTTGAGTCATTCTTTTTCAACTCACATTTGAATGAACTTGATAATAAGACATTACAGGTATAACTTCTGGTGCTTCTAGCACATACAATCTCACAGCAAAGTCCCAATTTCTCTGTATGACGTAGTACCTAAGTGTAGGTAATCGCTTTTCAGCAGTTAGAGTCAGGTGGATCAAGAGTTCAAGGTCATTCATAGCTAGATAGGGCAATTAACCAAGCTAGGATACTTGTGATCTTATCTCAAAACAACTACAACCACAAGAGCAACCATATCCACCACCAGCACCAGCACCAGCACCAGTACCAGCACCACAACCACAACAACAACATCTTATACATTTCAGTTTGCAGATGAAATCCCTGTTTAGACTCCTGTCTTAGAGCAATTGCATTAACTCCAAGTTTCAGTCAAAGAATGTGTATTTCTGCACATAGAGCTTTAGCTTTTAAATAAACTTTTAGGAGAGAAAGAATGAGAGGTTAGTCAAGATTTTGTGTATTTGACTTATCATGAGTATTAGCAATAAACCTTAGAGTTATTTCAAACAACATACGAACCTGCCATCTTTTGCAGGTTTTTAGATTTTTCCGTTATCACAGAAATAGATGGTGTCTATGAAGTATGGAAAGAGCAGTAAGTACCATTCACCTTTAGACCTTAGATCTTGAAAGTTTGGAAGGAATTCTGTGCCCAGGCAGTGGAGTAAAGAGGTAATTGTAGAAGAGTCAAAAGACAGCTTTAAGAGAAGACCAGGGGTTAGGCATCTTAAAAATTTAGGTTTGACTTATACTGCTTACAAATAATAACAACCTCATGCTGACACTTAATTTTGTCCTGGAGTCTCCAGTATCCTCTTTAGTATATTGAGTATTTTAGTCATTCCCAGTTAACTTTAGAAGACAGTTGTTGGAAGGATGAAACTAAAGTACTTTTAACATTTGGTTGCTTTTCTATATAAACATTTTCTCATTCTTCCAAAGGGTTTTAAATATTCCACTAGTGAAGAAGGATCCACTACACATGGGACCAAATGGGAAAGTCTGAGTAGCTGAGATGAAAATTGAATTCACCGAGGGAGAGAAGAAAATTATAGTCTAAGGTCCCAAGATTATAGGTTGATGGATACAAAGATCTCTCGGGCACTAGCAACAACCTGTAATTTTTGTGAAGTGGAAAAGGTTACGTTGCTTTCAGAAAACTAAGGCATGTTTCTTCGCTCTAAAAGGCCTTGAATAAGAATCCCTAAACTGAGACATGGCACTAGAAATTTGTTCAAGATTGTATTTATTTCACAAGATGTCCAAAAGATAAGTGTCAGTGAGAATAGGTGAATCCCAATTACATATTTTCCTTCTTTTTAAGTTGAGGAAAATTTTCCTATCTAGACACTTCTGTGGCCCAGAATGATGTCTTTCTTTGAGTATGTATTTGTCTAGAATGATGTCTTTGAGTATGTATTT
>JADRCD010197299.1:0-14952 GCA_019843815.1 Montemys delectorum | reverse complement strand
TTCTTTTCTGCCAGGGATTGCTGTCTGCTCCACCTGCTGTCCAAGGCCTAGAACCAGTCTGATGGCTATTTTGAAACCTTCTTCAGCTTCTAGAAACCACCTACAGTATTTAGCTCAGACTCATCTCCTATCTTCAAAGCCTGTAGTCTAACACCCCCTTACTCTCTGTCCTTGGCTGCATTTCTTTTCCCCTCGTTTTCCTCAGCCATGTTCAAGGATTGAGTACATTGGACACACTAGAAAATTCTGGATAGATGCCTAATTTAGGGCAATCTCACAAGATTCCTTAGTCTCTTCTTTCACATTCATTTACACAAGTATATGTGTAGATTCTTGGGATTTAGGGTATAGATGCCTTTGGGAGGACACCATTCTACTCACCACATGGCATGTCTGCTTTCCAGGCTCTAGCCAGTCTGACATGTCAGGGCATAGGACTTTGTTTCCCTACCCAGGAAATAATCACAATTCTCCTCTGGTCTCAGGATTGAGCTTCTAATTTTATCCTCTCTCTCTCTCTCTCTCTCTCTCTCTCTCTCAAGACTTTACCTGGCTAGGACTCATATGAGCACATAGAAGGACGTTATTGTATTCTATTTTGTGGTACTATCATGGTGCACAACAAACAAGCACTTTATAATGCACAGAAATTCATTTGTTTATTATTCCAGAGGTTGCAAAGTCCAAGATCAAGAGTCTGGTTTCTAGAAGAAAGCCTTCTTGCTGTACTGTTTCCTGGTAGAAGTGCAAGGAGAAAATAGGAGGGGAAGGGATAAAAAGAAGAGACAGAATCAGGGAAGGAGAGAAGGAGGGGAGGGAAATAGAGGAGGGGGAGAATATGAAAAGATAGAGGGGGAGAGGGAGAGGCAGAGACCATGCCAAGCTCATCTTTTTTTTAAGGAACTTACTCCCATCATAACAGGATTAATCCATCTTAAGGGCCAAGCCTTCATGGTCTAATCACACTTGAAGGTTTTTTTTTTTTTTGTTTTGTTTTTTGTTTTTTGTTTTTTGTTTTTTTTATCGCTGTTGCAGTAGTGATTAAGTTTTTAGTACTTTGGAGGGCATATGCAAGCCACAACAGGCACGGGGACTTCTGACACATGACTTTGACTGACTCTCCACTCCTTTCCATAAGCTGTAGTAATTTTTAACTCTTGTAGAGGAAAAAAAGAGATGTCACAAATGCCTTCCAAGTTTATTGTTTAGACATAAAGTGTGTAAGTGATAATGAGAAGACGACTAATCCAGCCATGTTCTTAATGTGAAGCTTATCGGATCCATAATAATTCATTTAGAATCAAGTCTAGCATAGTGTGGGGCAGAAGCAGCTCATGAAGGAAGCAAGGGGATTTCATAGGAGGTTTGTCAGAGAAATGGGCTCCCACCTCCAAATGCCTTGAAAGGTTGAGGAGAGAGCAGGCCAAAGGTCAAACCAACCTCTGATTACATCATCTGGTCAACACCTCATTGACTCTAGATGTGGCCAGACCCTTCCCTTCCAAAACCCCCGCAGCAGCTAGAGAGCCCAGGGATCACATCCCCATCAACAGATAAATGCCTTGAATGACTGAATGAATCAGCAGCATTGCAGATGGTGACGGAGAAGGAAGAGAGCTTTTTTTTTTCCCCTAAGACATCAGCCATATGGAAGGAGCTTCAAGCTAGAATTGTGATAATGATCAGGATTTAGGAGCCAGCTGGTATTTCTGATCTGACTGATGCAGCTCCTCTCCCCCACTCTGCTGTTTCACACCGAAGGAGGAAGAGATTGTGTTGTTTCTACACTTGGCAGTGACACTGAGCCAGTGTGACCAATGGATTATATTAAGTCTTATGGGCTAACATGGTGCCTAAACTTGCCAGCCTAACGAAAATATGATGTAGTCCCACTGAAAGGGAGAACAATTAATTCACTTTTCCCTAATGCTACCATCTACCTCCTCTCTTCTCTGTGCTTAGTTCTCACTCAAGGTCCAGTAGGGGATTCATCCCACTCCCTAAAAAATACTAATGCAGGAACAAAAAAAGAACAGTGACATAAACAACAAAGGCAGTCAAAGACAGTAGGTGTGTGTGTTATCTTCAGTCCAGTCTCCCATATCCTAGCTTGCATATCTATTTCATCATGTTCTAGCAGAAGATTTATGCAAACTGAGATTGAGCAATTTTCAAACAGCATTAGCTTCCTGTATTGCCTGTAGCTATTTTTCATCATATTTCTAAGTGTTTATTCCATGCGCACTATGTGTATCACTTGCTTTCTCAGTAAAATAAATATTGTAAGAGGGTTAATTAGACTTAGAAAAGATGAAACAAACAAACAAAGCACGCCCTCCATAAACGCAGCGCACTTCGATGTAAGCAACTGGAAAGTGCTGCAATGGAAGCCATCTGAAGGAAGAGCTCCGATTTCAACTCATGCTTTTGCAGCAAGAGCATCAATAACAAATGCATTAGGTCACTAGACCCCTATGAAGTGATGAAGCGCTTCAAACAGCTCATTTGCTGCAGGCTTAACCTCCCTGGTTGGCCACGCCTACTGTTGCCTTTTCCAGGTCCTCACTTTAAACCACTCTCCCACATCTAAGATGGAATAATTGTTTTATAAATGAATGCTTCAGAGAACAAAGGACCGCACAAGTGAGGTTCCAAGGGACCAGTTGGCTGTCCTCCAAACATCTTAGGGTGCTGTGCTTCATCTCAGTGGAATGAAGCTCTACCAACTACCTTTCAGATCTTCCCCCTCAGCTTAGCATCATTATACTTCTTGTGTCTCTGGCATTTTCAGCTCTTACCTGCCAGATCTACCCCCTTGGGAATCTCTGAGTCTTTGCTGTTTGCTTGAGCTTTAAAGGCAATGTTTGTTAGAGTGCTTGTGTATCAGGCAAAACATATCTTTAAGCCATTTGGCATTTGTTGGTATTGTAGTCCTTCTTTCTGGGTATTAGTTGTCACATGTTACACATGAGACAAGTGAGTATCATAATTAGCACAGGCTTCCTACAAAGCAAGAGGAATGAACTACAGTATTGACCTGGACTCATCTAATTGCCAGGCCTTGTAGTATATTGTTTAACTAAAAGGACAAAAAAATATATCTAGATGAGCCTTTGGAGACACATGGAACACAGGCCAGCTTTGATTCCTTTTGTAGTTAATTCTGCCTGTGGGTCTCTAGTCCTACCTACCAAGGATGGAGAGGATGCGGTCACTCCTCCTGTTGGACAGCATAACAGGTTCCTTTACTCAGAACTACACTTTTCTCCTTTGAAAACTCCAGAGACCTAAATCTCTTGAGTCGTTATCTGCCTTTATGTCTCTCCTTTCTAGCAGTGTAGGTGACACATCCTGGCACTGACTAAAATAAAATCCCCTTTTATTATCTTACTAGCAATAGTTGCTCTGATAGTCAAAGACACCAGGATGTGTCCAGGAGTACCTAGAGAGTTGCCCCTTGTTTGCCCATAAATAATGAATCATTAACTATATTTACATACCAGAACATCAGCAGGAGTGCAATAATGCTAACAAGTGCAGAGCACAGCTGGTTCCCAGGGAGGGTGGGGATGATTCACCACCTGCTTAAGAGAGCCCAGCCTCATTTCCTCCCCAGCTCAAGGGGATCTAAACTTCCACTCTGGCAGCCAGTCTTGAGGTAGGAGGGGCCTGTGTGTCTCTGGCCTAGAAGAGGAAGTACAAGGGCAGAGTAGACAAGCCTAGACAAAGACCATTGAACTATGCTCTACTCTCTCCTTACCTTTCTCCTGGGCATGTTCTTGGGTGGGTGCATCCCTCTCTCAAAAGCCTACCTTCAAATCGTTGCTTCCAACCCTATACCTTTAACATAGATTCTTTGGTGCTGGCTTGCCTCTCTTGACAACATCCTTCCAATTACTGAGATATACTTGGGCATTTCATGCTATTTCAGTATTGATTCTCAGTTCTGTATCTTTTAGAAAGGATTTGTCTCCCCTTGCCTTGTAACATTTTTTAATCCTTGGTTCTTCTAGTGTACTCCTTGGGACTGATTACATGTAATACCTTCACAAGGGAAGGCAACCAAGCTGGTGTGTGTGTGTGTGTGTGTGTGTGTGTGTGTGCTTCCTCTCTAAATGACTCTTTAATTTTTTTTTTTTTAACAGATGTTAGTGCTCAGATTATCCATCAATGGCCAGCTGCCAAGGTTCAGGCAGTGGGCAATCCGCTCTCTCTGGAGTGTACCATAAAAGGGAAATCAAACCCCAACCTCTACTGGTACTGGCAAGGCCCAGGAGGGACCCTCCAGCAACTCTTCTACTCTATTAGTGCTGGCCAGGTAGAGTCGGTGGTGCCATGGAACGTCTCAGCTTCTAGGCCCAAGGATAGTCAATTCATCTTAAGCACGGAGAAGCTGCTCCTCAGTCACTCTGGCTTCTACCTCTGTGCCTGGAGTCTCACACTGAGTGGGGTGGGGCAGACATCTGTGCAAAAACTACACCTTCTCTTTAGTCCTACCTCCCTCGCTAGGAGCCCTCACTGGGGATGAGTGGAGGGGGTTTGCCACTGAATTTCTGGCTGATAGCCAAGTTGAAGTCTGGAAAACAACATGATTCAAGTCAGAAGTCTCCAAAGAAATTTATTAAACTCTTTATCAGTGACTCATATACGTAGAACCTGTGAGTTGCCTACACACAGTAAATGTTCCAGTTTGTAGTATCCAGTAGTAAGATATTGTATACCATCCTCAAAGCAGGCTACTCTTGTCTAAACACTCTACACTTGTCTCACATTACTATTGAGTTACACTGGACATGCTCATGGACATATATGGCTGAGAGAAATGGGATCTACCTGTATCTGATGCCAGGTAGACTGGTGAACAGGTAGGAGAATCTTATGTAACTCAATTAGTTAATTCACTTTTGGGAGTATCTCCATCATTCATCTTTCTGCTGAGGCTAGAAAGTTTGTAGAGGCTGAAACTCAAGACATCAATCAGAGAGGAACAAGATGTCATTAGACAGCTAGGCAAGACAGAACTTAATATAGAAAAGTTCTTAGCATTTTGACTAAGACCAAATGTAAAAGTTAATATGGAAAATGTTCATTCAGGAATTATTACTGCTGCTTGGGTCTTTGTTTGTTTGTTTGTTTGTTTGTTTTGTTTGAGACAAAATTCTACTATGTAGTCTGTGCTTGCCTCTAATTTGAAGCAATCCTCCTTCCTCAGCCAAACAAGCATGTGTTACCAAGTCTGATAGTGGCTTTATTGTCATTTAAACTTCCCAGTTCTTCTGCCTCTCCTCTATTCTTTTGTAGCAAAACAGGGAAGAGACAGACAGATGGCAGCATAAGAAACATAGGAGACTGAGGGTAAAGAGGAGGAGTATGTATGATAGAAAGGTTAGAAGGGAATAGTGACTAGGATGGAAATGAAGAAGAGGAAAAGACTGATGTGAATGGTTGCAAATAGATGTACTGGTTACCTTGGCAACTGAGACTTCTTTAACCCTCACTCCTCCCTAGACTATATTTGTAAAAGGGAAATTTCCCCTAATGTCTCTTTTCTTCCACAAGAGGGCACAAGAAGTCTTAAAATCCTCTGTTCCTGGCATCATACACTTATTTATCTAGAGTGATTCTGATGTATCTTTATTTTTAATCTCATTTAATTAATGTACAGAAAAAAATTAAAAATTGATACTGAGTGATCAACAACATACTCGACAATGTTCTAAAGTCTCTATTACACTTGAAGGATAACCTAGGTGTAAGGTAGCTAGGATACAGAGAACCACCATAAAGATCAAAATAATGAAGTATATTAAAGATGTTACCAGGCAAAGCTACAAGTAAAACATTTGGCTTCAAGTCTTGATTTTCTAGTTTCTAAGACCCAAGGGCAGTTATGTAGTTTTTTAGATCTCATTTTTTTCATCAATAAATGTTATCTCTGTGGATTTTTAGATACTAAATGAGATCATAGCTTGCAAGTACTATTACAAAGTCTAATTTTTGGCAGGTGTCCTTTTCCTCTCTGGAAGCTTACGAAGTACTTTGATTGTAGCTTTTCCAAATTGTCTCATTTTAAAACATTTAAACAGAAAATACAACACAAACATGACAATGCTTCTATGGCAAACCCATGCCAATTTTCTCATGTGCTGTCTGTTCTGAATTTATCCTAGAACATTCCTGTTGGAACTCTATGCCACCTCAGGGTCTGTCTTCAAAGAGAAATATTATGCATGTTGCCACTAGTCAGACAGTGTAAGGGACTAACTTTAAACTGACATTTCATTCCTGTGAGACTCCACAAGTTTTAGAAAACTTACCTTAAAAGGAGAAACAATTTTAGCCAAATTTTATACAATTTCATTCCAAACGAGAGGGTTGTTTGAATAGAAACACAGGGATCTCAGTATCTTTAAAGTCTCGGAAACAGCAAGTGAACAACAACAACAAAATCCTAGTGATGGCTGAAGTTACCCTAGCATACCCATAGATGAGAAGAGGCTGTTTAAGGAGAGTCCTGAAAACCATGTATACACACTAGAACAAGTCATTATCCTGCATTTAGTTATCTGCCTCTTTATGCACAAAGACCCTGTTGTCATAACTGTTTCCATAGTCCTCAAAGGCCAACTAGGGAAAACAGGAAGGCACTTCATTCAGGATGGCAGATCCTAATCTTAGGCACCACCTGCTGCCAACATCAATGTCCTGTTTCCTGGTTAAATGTGACTCCTTTTCTGGGAGACCTGCAGGAACCCAAATTTTGACTTTGGACATTATAGGTGTGTCAAGACAATTATTCCCAAATATATCATTGCCTGATTTTCACATACAGGCTGCTGAGGACCATAGGAGTCAGAGAAACTCCCCTCAAGGATCTAAGGCATCAAGGGATAGACTGGGGCCTCTTGACTGCTTCTAGAGGTAGAAAAAAGCCTTGCTTTGGGAAGGTGCTGACACTAAGGGTGGCCTGCTTCATATGATTTTTCAAGATTATATGACTTAGTTGAGTGTGTGATGGGAAGTTAGTGAACTGCTGCTCTAGAGCAGGATTGGCTTATGGATTTATGGACTACTCACTTCCTTATTTGAGAGTTTCTGGAGATCTGACTTTCCATTCTTTCCTGTGTTATGCGTAGACTTTTCCCTCACCTTACCCACATGGGTCAGGAAATACAAAACACATTCACTTTGCAGCCCCTATTCACAGAGGATACACACCAGCGAAAGCTAGCCAATGAATGCATTACAGACAGCAGTTCCTATGTCAAAAGACTGTCCATTTTGCATTCATCTTATTATTTAGACTCTATTCCTGTGACTCATTACATGAATGGGCTCTCATTACACTGAGAGGAAATGGAAAACACTTGTGAAGACAGGTTGACTGGAGTTGGGTTAGGTGGGAAGAGAAGTAGGAAGAGGGGTGATGTGGGGGCCGTAAGAACCCTAATGAGGTCAGAACAGTTATTGCACCTGTCTCCATGGTGCATACTACAGGCTTCTGTTTCCTGTGTGACTTCTAGCAGATGTGAGATAGGTTAGATGGGGGCTTGAGATGAAATATAAGGATTCCCCTTTAGAGACCCTCCCTTCCCCTCTTGGTCTTTCTCACTGTCATGGTGATAGTTAGAGGCTGAGGTGGAAAGTACTGCATGAGAAGGGTTTGGAGACAGGATGTGGCAAGTGCGGTTCCCAAAATGCTCAGAATGTGGGTGATGGGGGAGCTTTCACAGGCACCCCAGATGTAGGACCTGGTAAATGTCAAACCACATCCTGTTGTGACTCCCCGATATGGAGCTAGGGCAGGCAGCCGTTCTTACTTGGTGCTGATGTTACTTAGAGATAAACAGCCAGAACTGGGGTGAGATGCTTCCATTCCCTCCCCCACTGTCTGTAGGAACCTAAAAGTCCCCAGCATGCACCTCTTCAATTGCTGATGTTTGATGAAAAGCAGTTCTTCTTAATACTATTTTCTTATCATGGTCCTATTTCTCTTTGCTGGAAGAAGTCAAGGAAACAAATATTAGGGGTACCACTGTGCCTGGTTAACTATGGGATTCAAGATCAGCACTGTCTCTTTGCAGGTCAGATGCCTTGTAAGACATGTCACACAATGTGTGTGTCTGGAGCTGGGAAGGACTTAGATTTTCCCACTTACCATCCTGTCAGTGCTACATGGCCTGCAGAATTTTCATCAACAAACTACTAAGTAGGGTCTGAGGCTCCTTATGGAGCACCTTGGTTCACAGGAATTGAGGGGATCTGGAAAGGTGGAGCTGGTAAATGCATTCTGCAGCTGGGGATAGAGGAGGGGGAAGAGTTGATTCTCTGAGTTTTAGCAGATCCTGGACTCCAGGCAGAGTTTGGAGAACATGTGCTCCATATCAAGCTGAGATCTTGCTGTGATTTTGTGAATCACTTGTATAAGATTAAATAAGGCGAGATGATCCCATCTGAGAGAATGTGAGGATAGAGGGATAAATATAATGGACTACAGAATTAGAATCTTGTAGAGGCTTGGTAAGTTTGGAAGATGCACTAAAGAAATGTGAGAGAATTGAAGTACTTTTTGGTCTCCCACATACCCTCACAGACAGAAAAGCAACAATTTACACACACAGAGGAGGTATATGGCTCAGATGCAGCACATGTGTGAAAGAACTAGAGTTTTGAGTGCCAAGTGATCTCTGAGTCAATGGCAGGATGTAGACACATGAAGCTAAAAAGTTGCCCCACCCAAATGATACCTAAGATTTCAAAAACAAGGGGTATATCTAACTCCTTCTTTACCCTATGTAGGTCAGAACCCACCTGCTGTTGAGTTCTTTCTGAATACAGTGCTTTCAGAATGATAGAAGGATAAGAGTAAGCTGAAATGTTTTTAAAAGAAAGTAACTGATCCATGAGGAGAAAGAAATGCTCAGAACTGTGCATTTGAGGGAAAAAAAGAGAGAGAAAACTGGCAATGTTGAGCCCGGAAAATATATTTAAGTGAACATAAATTACAGCACTTGATAGAGCTGTAACAACACAAGGGATGGTGGAGTCTTTGGTGGCCACTTGCTTCAATCATATAGCTGGGAAAATATAGAAATGAAGCCCAAATCCAGACTTTTTGACTTTAAAGTCTATGTTTATTGCAGTCATGGTTCTTAAAGTGAAGAATATTCTCCTTTGTAGGTTTAAGTAATGGTCTTTACAAGCTCCAGCTGCTTCTGAAGCTCTCTTAGGGGAACAGAATTATAAGCTGAGAAAGATATGCATGGTAAAAATCATAGATACTCAAATAGGCAGCAAATGTTCATAGAGCTGCCCAGTGGGTGAAAGACTTTTTCAGACAAAGTGAGAACTCTTTGGGGACAGTTAAAACTACTTGGGAAGAGTAGGAGGATTCAATGCTATGCTGTTGTTGTTCTTTAACATGTAGATGGTTTGTGAGTAAGACCAATCTATTGCATAGTGAATGTGTAGAGCTGTAATTGGTAAGGAATTATAAAACTTGGACCCAATGTCACTGTTTCCAAACTCATCACTTAGATCAGCAATGGTTATAATAAGGCAGGTGGCTGGGCTTTCGGCATGGTTTCCCTATCAAGACATTCTTACATTCACAGATGAGAGCTGAAATCAGTTTCCCCAAAACCTCATGAAATGTTGGAAGCAGGCACAATAGTTGGCCCTTTTCAGCTCCCTTTGATGACCAACAGATAGTGTTTACTCTTTTATGAGATATCCTCCCTGCCACCCCCCAGGCAGCCTGCTTCAGGAAACAGGTACAAGAGATGAAAAGACTACCTGTAGACAGGGAAGGTAAATATGTAGCTGGGACTTAGGTGATGGGACTAGTGAACTGAATGTCTTGTTTGATGAAAGCTGATGTTTCAGGTAATAACTAACACAGTCATAATAAATGCTAAGGAGAGACAGAGTGGTAGGAATTGTTAGGAAATGAAGTTTCAAAGCCCAACACTGAGTACTGTAGTGGGAAGAGCTCCATGAATTTTTGATCTACAAATACACAGAGAGAAAGGCTTGCAGAGGTAGAGGAAAATGAACAAGCTAACACTGTGACGTGTTTTGTGTTTGGGTCCAAATTTCATGAGTGTGCTAAGAACTGACGTGTGGGCTCTAGCCACCTTTCTGTTTCTAGACATACTGGTATTTGTGTTTTAATACAGAACTTCACCAGGAGAGACAAAGAACAAATTCTCCACTTCCACAACTATCCCAACTAGTCAGAGTGACTTCGTGAAACACTCAAATAGATCACGTAAGACCACGAATCACACAGTTCTCCCTGGGGCATTACAAAAAATGATGGTGAAATGGCTCAAAACAAGAAGTGAGAAATCCATAGAATTACATCAACTCTTTTTCTCCTTTCTCCTAACTGCTTTTAAAAGAAGACTAAACCATTGTCTTCTAGATGATCCTATAGACTCCTGAAGCATCTCCCTTCCTCAAGCCGACAAAGCCCAATATTGAGTTCTGTAGTGGGAAGATCTCCATGAACACTGGTGCTAATAGGGAAATTCCTCTGGACAAATGGAATCAACTCCAGTGCTATCCACACAAGAATTCTTTTGCCTTCCTTAACATAAATGATCATTATCACATGATTTCCAGATATTTTCTTTACCCTTCATAACTGACAGATCTATAGTGGCTTTAAGTCTGTTTCCCTGTGCTACCTATGAAAATGCATCTGTGTTTCACAACGCTGTAAGAACTTGGGAACTTTCAGGAATTGTTTCAGAGAGTGTTTTATATAAGTCTCTTCAGCCACAAGCATCTTCTGCCTCAATACTGTTGCCACTTGTAGTGTTTGCTGTGGACCCTGTCTTACATTCTACTTGCCTTACTGACAAACAAGTTATATCAGACCTGAGTCCAGAACAAGTGGAACTCTTCAAATCAATGAAGAATCCCTCCAGTGTTTCCTGTTCACAAAAATAACTCTGAACTCAACTGATGTTTCAGAATCTCTACCCTGAGATGTCCTGTGCTCTGGTTCCTATCAGAACAGTCAGGATTCACTCCCTGGGTCCTCAGATCACAACTCTTCAGTATCTTCTTTCCACTCACTTGTCTTAGATCCTACAGCAACCATTATAAACTCCCCTACCTTAGTAGTTTTGCCCAGCTTACATTGAGGGGGATGAAAAGGACTCCTAGACTGGTCTAAAAGGAACCACTTTGATTCTAGAGAAAGACAGAGGCAGGAGAGCTCAACTTCTGAGTGCTATGAGTGTTGCAAATTGTTATTTGGGGCAGACAAGGCCATGGGAATTATACTGGGAGAGAGACCTGGGCCCTCAGCTACGCATAGTGTTGGATGGGGTGAGGTAGAATTTGTAACTTCATCTCTGTTATGGCCCCTGAACTGAGAGAATAAACTACTTCTGGCCTTGTGTCTTCCAAACACTTGACCTGTTGGCAAACACCAGAGTATCAGACAGGACCTGATAAGTTTCATCCCACAAAGTCCCATTTTTAAATGTGCTTGCTTTCCACACTCATAAAAGAACAGTCACCAAGCCTTCAGACCCAATTATCTCCCACATGGGGCTATCCTCACCCCACCTACACACTGGTTTAGTGCTAAGGGTGCTTAGCTCTTTACAGATCTGTTTATTCACACCCTGTTCTCTAAAACCCCTCCCAAATGCATCCTCTCTGATCCACACAGCACCCACACTTTCTGCAAAGCATTTGCTTACTCCTCTCATGTACTTATCTTCCCATCCCATATGAGATTAGAAACACCACATGTGTGCATTGTCTCCATAGGTCTAGGGAATAGAAAACATCTTTTTGTGAATGCATGTGTAGCCCCTAAAACCCATCCCTTGTTATATATTTTATATACAAATATAAAATCAAAACAAAAACAGCAACAAAGATAATGACCATTAGGGAAAAAAAACCCAAAACTGTAGTGCAATTTGAGGTATGTAGAAAGTTACCACTTATAGATGTAACTGGAAAGTGATGACCTCTTAGACAGATCCTGACATGAAGCTCATCCTTTCTGGACTTTGAAAGCTCCAACTGTGTAGCCCCATAACTTTACTTTCTAAACACCCAGTCTCTTTCAAGGAATACCTCTAGAATCATGACTACCCAGAACCTCTGAAGGTGGCTTTATTTGGGAAAAAGGTCTTTAAGGATGCCATTGGTTAAGGAGTCAAAATGGAATTGTTCAGGATTTTAGGTGAGCCTCAAACCCAGTGATCCATGTCTTGATGAAAGAAAGGAGAGGGACATGTACACAGAGAAACATGGGGAAGAGCATCATGTGAAGGTCAAGGCAGAGATGAGAGAGGAACTCATACAAGGCCAATAATGCTAAGAGACATGGGAAGAAGAGGAACAAGAAAGGATCCTTCCTTGTAACTGTCAGAGAGCTCCGACCTGCTGCTGATGCGATGATTTTGAATTCAGGGCCTCCAGAACTGGAAGATAATTTATTTCTACTGCCCTAAGCCACTCAGCCCCACTTTTTGTGAATCTTATACACATTTTGTTAGCAACCCTGGAAAACTGACACTCTGTGGAACTAAGGAGGCCTCAGTGTGGTTCTTCTGCAAGTCCTTTCCCATAGCCTGTGGGATCCTGAGTAACTGTTGCAGAGTCACTGTGACACCATGAACAAGTATATCATCATGGTCACTAGTTGGGAGAAGCTTCTAGAATCATTATCTTTGGGAAAATATACTGAAGTTTCAATAGTTACAGAAACTCCAGTTTCTACAGCCATGAAATAGGGAAATAATTTGCCTGTAGCACTATTTTTTTTTGATAGGTTCATGTGCCACAGGCCAGTCTAACCTCCAGAGACAGTAAGCAGCCTCTCAGCAAGGGACTAATTCATTGTCCTCTCCTTTCTTTGCCTCAGAAATTGCTTCTCATTCAAATACTAACAACTAACTTTGGCATAGCCCCTCTGGCTCATCTGTGGCATCTATTCCTAATTTTTGTCAAGGTATTATTCTACTGTAATGATTAAACCTTATAGTTTCCTTCCTTCCAAGGAAACTGTCTCTGTCTGAGGAGCTATACCCAACATCTTCACTCCAAGATGGCCTTGTCTAAAGCTGACAGGGAAGTTTACACATTGGAAGGATGGCACTTCATGGGGAATACCTTACTTAATCTCTTCTAGATCCCCACCTAGAGCCTGGCCCATGAGAGGCAGAGTCCTGGGGAGTCTACTGTTTCTAGAATTCATATTATCAGTTTTCTACTTTTATTTTCTTCTCAGAGACCCCAGGCTAGACCTGGAGAGTTAAATAGATCTTAAGGTAAAGCTTTCAAACAAGATAAGCCAGAGATATTGAGGAGAGATACAAATAAAATCCAAAGATGAAACAAAAAGAACTAGACTCTGTAATTGAGAAGTAAGCAGCAGGTGCTGTAATCCATAGGTCTGCCTCGCTTCTGCCCTATACTGGGTGGAGTTATTGTTAGTGGTAATTTTTCTTTTCTGTCTTTATCCTGCTGGTGTTCCAGAGCTCGGTCATTGCCCTTCAGACAGATGATTCATTGGAGGATCTAAAGTACACAGGGGGAAGAAGAATTTTTGGTAAGAAGGCAGACTAGCCATTCTGTTTGCCTTTTTAGACCAGTAGGAATGTCAGTAACCACAGGAGTCCAAAGAAACTGCTGAGACTCAACCAGGCTAAACTCAGTATTTTTATTGATTGAGCCTGTTTCAGATTCAAGTGGTCAATGAGGAAGGATGGATATTCATGGAGGAAGAAGAGACAAGTCCTTAGGAATAGGAATTAAAGTGCAGGAAAATTTATGGCCAGGGTGAAGAACAGCTCAGGATGCATTAAAGTTTGTCTCAGGAATTTTTTTTCTTGACCTGAGAAAGAGAAGACATTGTTAGATCTCCAGAATCTATGGAACAAAGGGAAGGGGATACAAAAAGGAGATTTTCAAGTATGATCTTGAAGAATGCTCCTTGATTCTCCTCATCCTCCAGGAGTACAAACACAAGCATTCCTGCATTTGTACTGTGTTCCTTATGGTCTTTTTGAAATGACAGGATATCAGGGCTGGATCCTCCTCTGAAATCCCCTTACGTCCATACACTGACGTCTATACCTCCAACCATTTGTTCATCCTACCATTCTTACCATGGCCATCAGTACCAGGGCACTGACCAGCACAGCATATAAGGTGGCCTTCCCCAGTAGGATCTCATAGAGGATGGTGGCAGACAAAACCCCCTGATGATAGGATGCTGTTGACAGGAAAGGAGAGTTAGTAGGTGTTTGTGAGCAGGTTCCTCTGGGCAGCCCCGACCCTTGTGTCTGTGGGATTTCTGTGTCCTGTTTTCAAATCCAAGATCATGGAAGACTTAGAGAAAGTTGGAAGGATTACTCACCTGAGGTGATTCCACATTCTGAAAGAAAGGAGAGAGAGGAAATTGGGTAAAAGAAAGCCACTTCTTGGGGATATTGAACACATGACAATAAAGTTTAATGCTGAATATAAAGGCCACAGACACCTACATGTCAGATGGTGTAAGCACTCTCCTATGATAGTCCTCACACTGTCTTTCTGATGGGACAGGACAAGTATAAGACACCATCACAGTGACCTTAAAAATCTAGCATCAGGGATGGGGCTGAGAGATGCTAGGCTATGAGGGAGGTGTGAGAGAACTCATAAGCACAGCTCAGACAGACTAAAGAATTGGGAAGCTAATTGGCCTGAGCTGCCCCATTGAGTTTACATACTCCTTAGGAGGAAGCTTATGCTATGGTTTTCTGATACCATGAGCCTGATCATCTGTCCCCCACTCTGGCTTTTTCCTGGGTCTACTCTTCACTTCTACATGGATTGTTTCATATTTTTGAAGTACTAGTGCTGTTTAGTTTCCTCACCAGCTCCTCAGGTCCCACTTACCTGCTCGGCCCCAGGCCTCTGCACTAATGGTCT
>JADRCD010197298.1:0-17717 GCA_019843815.1 Montemys delectorum | reverse complement strand
TTGTCTTACTTTTGAAAATTATTGGCCAAAACCTCAAGAGGTCTTTCTTTAAGAAAAGGAAAAAAAAAAAAAGAATTCTAAATCACAGGTGAGCTGTTAAGTGAACAACATCATTCTACACCCTCTGGATAATATTTACGGCTATGCTACGTTAGTGCTTCATGTAACGTTAGGCATGTGGATTCACAGCATGCAACATCTAAACACTGAATACGAGGTCCTTTTTCTAGGCTGGTTGCAGACCACCCATAGGCTAACTGGGAGCTTCAGCAATGTGCTGGAGAAACCAAAAGTTCAATGTGTTCGCCTTGTAGAAAATATTCCCATACGATGTGAAAAGGTGTGAATTTAGAGATTTGGGAGAGAAACAGGAAACAAAAGCAACAATGTGGAGAAAGGTATTTCTCCTGTTCTCTACCTGGAAGCGGTTCCCAGGGCAGTGATCCAGGCTTGGAAAATGCCAGCGAAAAAGGAGAATGGATTTTTTCTGGTCACTACGAAGTAAATCAAGGGGAGAAAGATGCCCCCGTGAATGATGAGGCCCACGATCACCGTGATCATGTACATCCCCAGCTGCCTAGCAACCACTTCTAAGTCCTTGATGGCGATGATTTTCCCACAGATCAAGCAGGCGATACCCAGCGGGGAGTACCTGAAAAACACAAAGAGAAGAGGAACTTTGAAGACATCCTTCAGAGGTTAGGGACCTAAACTCCACTTGGGGACCTGCATTTGTTTTTCTACACACACACACACACACACACACACACACACACACACACACACACGTGCACAAGTGCATTTATGCACACATGCTGTTTTGATGAGAAAGAACACAAGATCCAATACTTTGAATTGACCGGCTTAGCTGTTTTATGGATCTAGTGACGTATGTTCTGGCTATTAAGTCCAAAGGCCAACTTTTTATTGCTAAGGTGAGTTTTAGGAGTAAAGGGGGCATGGCTTGACACCCTTTAGTTTATCTTTCTGCAAACAGGGAGTTAAAGGCTGAGAGACACAGACTGTGTTTCTGGAATCTCTTTGACGTCCTTATTCTTTAACTCCTTCCTAGAATTTGGGAAATAACTGAGGCTTGTTCATTGTTTTTAATCCTGGAAGTTGAAGAGGGTATTTAAAATGATGGAGGGGTTGGGGGAAAAGACAGGGAAGGAATAGGAGAGACGTTGCTGCCAATATTAAAGCATCTGTGCCAGGGAGTACATTTAGAGAAATGTGGTTTTGTGACTTTTGAGCCTCAGAGTCTTTTTCCTGCTCTCACGGCAAGAACACTGGCTCCCGTTCATTGTATTTCAGGCACTCAGAGCCTCACTTAGCCTTGCCGCAGCCCTTCCAGATGAACATCAGCGTTATTACTCAGTAATTATGGAGACCATCATTTGGAAAAGTTCAGTCACTAGCCTAAGCCCACAGAGCCAGAAGGAGAATCATAGCACTTTGTGAAAGCCCAGAAGCTGGGAGTTTTCCTTACCAAGCCCAACTTCCTCCCTTTTAGTGCACGGTCCCAGTTCCTTGTAAGCAAGCAGACAATCACCATACACCAGTTTATCCAATATTGACATCTGTATGCTGTTGTTATCTCATAGAGGAGCTTGGAAGCTGTCCTAGTCCCACTCGTGGGAAAACTCTCTCATCTCGACTTTATTTTTTGCTTGTCTGGGGTCATTCTTTATTATAATTATATCACCACCACCACCACCACCATCATCTTCAACTAGTGGAGGTGTTGCTAGGCATGAATTTACTCACACTGTGAAATAAGATATTTGTAAGAAGACTAACACGTCGTCATTAACAATTATAGACATATTTTTGAGAATAACTAGGGAGGAAATAAAATTCCCAGACATGGCTCCCAACAGGGGTGGTCAGGAAAGAAAGGACCACCCTTTCTCTCTTTGTTTCTTCCTCCCTCTCTCCCTCTGTCCTTACCTCCCTCCTTCTCTCCCTCCCTTCTTCCATTCCTTCTTTCCTTCCTTCCCTCCTTCCTTTTGGCAAGCAGGCCCAGTCTCAGGCCTTTCCCAAGTTAAACAAAGGCAGAAAACAGAGAACAGAAGAGAGTCTTTAAATGCAGAAAAAACAGACTTTGTCCAGCCGTTCCCTGGCTACAGGACCTCATTCCGTGACATATTCTCATTTTTCAGATGTGCAAGGCTGAAAGAGGCTGAGTCCAGCATCACCAGGCAACTGCAAGGCTCAAACTTTCACATATGCATCTGTTTACATTGCTGAATCTCCCTCCCATCCTTCTCCAACTGAATCCTTACTCTTCAGAGGGTTTCGTGTGTTTCTGTTTGCAAATACCTAGGCCTCACTCAAGTCCTCTCCTGGTCCATGCCTTTTTATCCAAGCCCGAGTTAATAAGACTCTAAAACTTCTCACTGGCTACCCAATAGCAGATGGTTTTGTGAGCAAACCCTCTTCAGAAAGAAACAATTCGTAACTGACAGCAACAGAGAAGAACATTAGCGTGGCTCTGCTTTCTTGTGGGACTGCCAGCCTGACCCTCGCTTGTCTCTCCCCTAGGGTGCAAGCTGGCCATGTTCGAAAACTACTTCTCTAGACATTAATAAGATTGTGAAACAAGCTTTCTGTCGAGACATCAAACTGTCCTTTTGGCCATTTGATATTCTTCTGTTGTGCCCATAGTCACAATATCTCATAAATCAGCTATGGAGTCCCAGGGGCCAACACTTCATCTTCGAGATTGTAAAATAACTAAAGAAAATGCACCTTTCCATAAAGCCCTGAGGGACTCATCTTCATAAACCGAGAGATCAATTCTTTCCCCAACACCAGTCAGCCTTCCAGGCTGTCCACAAAAACAATTATGAGCCATTTAGGATGCTATTCAATTTTCTTTCATTTCCCCTCCTCCTTTCCCTAGGTCAGGTAATTTGTAGAATGAACAAAACATATTTTCAAGATACTTTGCTAAGGAAGATCAGCTATAAAGTCCCCCAGGGGGAGCACATTTGAGCCAGAGCCAGATGGAGTAGGGTGAAGCACCAGCTCCCACTGTAGATGGTATTAGGCAACGCCACAAGATGAGACAAAAGAGCTAGGGATTATGGAATGCTACTCCTAGTAACATTCAAACATCTAAAATAAGATTAAATAATAATGTACTGTCCATCCCTGATAAGATGAGTGTTAATGGGGCATAAAAGAGCCTTTGCCCTTTGACTTGGGGCCATTACTTCCCTACACCTGACTTGAGCTGTATTCCTGGGCTCCTGTATCAATAAATGAGCTCATTGGAGATGAAACTCCTTGGAAAAGAATGGAGGATATATCCAACGTCAAAGTTACCACTCAAAACTTCTGAGATGAAACAAACAAGGCCACAGGTTAGTATAGATAGAGGCTTAAGGCTCCACCCAAGAGTACTAAAGCCACATAACATTCAGTAATTATTGGGTCCACTTCCAATACAGAAAGACATAGTCATTGAGACAGAAATAGGATGTCCCCACGTTACCCACAGGTGGGCTGTATTCTCAGCTCGAGGTCCTGTTTATGAGGCCACTATTTACGTAGTCCATATGTCATCTATTCCAACCTCTGCCCACTGTGAATCTTGGCCTCCTTTGTTGAAGGGCCCCACCAAGGTGACCTTTTCAGGGTTGCTCTCCACTTCAAAAGCACAACCTCACCCACAGCATTTAAGCTATCCAGAATCCAGTCAAAGTCTGTGTACTCCTAACCAACTGCTTCGAAATGCCCTCAACTGCCTGATATCTAGGTGTGTGCCCTGAGCTCCCAACAAAGACTGGTACTAGGATTTCTATGTTTTAAATGTGTTCCCCCAGATAATTGTGGAATTCTCATTTGCAAGTGATGAAATGCAGATATTCCTTGGTTAGCCTTTGGAAACTATTCCCCTCAGCTCTCATTTATGTCAGACCAATGAGGTCCCAACTCACTAACTTGGCACTTTCAGGCTTGGTGCAGATGGTTTAGACAGATGTGTGAAGTGGAGCTAAGCCGAGACACCGTCTCACAGTGCTGCCCTGTAGTCACACTGGTTTGGTCTCACGTGTCTCTAGAGACACTGTCTCTGTCCAGGCTCTAGAAATGCAATGTTATTTCAGCTAGTGTTGAGAATTACAGCGGACAGAAAGAAGTAACAAGCAGTTCACACAGCCTCCAGGTCTGCTGTCTCCCAGGGGACTCCTATCACAATTCAATGAAATCTAACTCCTTATGGACCCAGAGAGTCCCTGGAGGCTCTGACCTGCCCCCCCACACACACCCTGCTTGCCTCTCCATCCTCACTCCTTCCACCATTTTAAACCTTCCTCACTGCATTGGCTCCAGATCTTCGTTGTAACCCTCAATAGCCTTTCACTTCCTGCTTCCTTTCCTCAGAGGACTCCTCTGGGCTTTTCACCTTTCTGCCAGGTCCTTACCATGCCTCACTCCCACACAGCCCATCCTGGCCACTCCAGTCTACTTCCTTCACTCTCTACCCCACAGCCCTGCTTCTGTTGTCCGTATTCCTAACTGAATTCATATTTGGTTCCTTTTGTCTGTCTTCCCTTCCCTTCTTTCTCTAGAATGTGAGGCCCAGGTAGGCAGAAACCCTCTGTGGTCTTCATCATTAAGCCCATGGTGGTCTGATTAGAAGGGATTGTTTATTGAGTGAAAGAGCCAATGGGTTGGGGAGAAAGTTCTTGGCTTTTACCAAACTTCAGTTAGATCCAGCCTTCTGTGGGAGCTGTCTGCCTCCTTCCTTTAAAAATACTGTTTCAGCAAAGAACCCCACTGAGTCAGCTTAGCAAGAGTCCCCATCTTCAGTGTGTGGCTCTTCATTTCTGATCATGTTCCTCACAGTTTACCATCCCCAAGTGGTATCTGGACTGGCTTCAACAAGAATCCTGCTAGGGTCTTAGCAGAATCCTCCGACTCTGGAGGGGCCCCCACTCCATTGGGAATAAACTCCCATCTTCTCAGGACATCTGGGTCTGAGCCCAGCCCCTCTCCATCACTGTAAAACACATTGCTCTGCTCCCGATACATTTGGAGGCAGCCCTGCAGAAAGCCTCCCTTCCTCTCCTTCCTGGATTTAACCAGCAGCACTGAATGCTCTTTCCTCCAGTAGTACGGATGGGGGAGGGGCAGTGGTCTAGTGGTGGAAACAAAGGAACGGCAGAGACTTCTTTTGCTGATAGAGGAAGACTATGGGTAGTTTTGCTTTCTATTTAAGTTTTTCAGAGTTTGAAGAAAAAACAGTTTTAAGGAATTTTTCAAAAAAAAAATGAGGATATGAAACTTACAACAAAACTATGGGGTTTTCAGACTTCTTAAAGAACTAATGTGCACAGAGACACCAAGGGATATGGATCGCACTGATGGTGATAATGCTCACAATGGAATAACCCCAGGCCCATTTACAGAAGTGCTGTGGTCCTTCTGGACACAGAACAGTTTTAGTGACTGGGTTCCCTCTTCACCTAATTCTCTGAGCAACTTCATCATATGGGTTTTACAGTTACTTTGTTTTACTAATCAGAATATTGGGGTTCACATGTGTCTAGAGTGCTTAAGGTGACATAGCTTATAACCAGACATTCCTAGATTTCATCTCCTTCAAATGCAGGAAGAAACTGAGCTAGGGACTGCTGGACAGTGCAGCTCTGCAGCACCGGGCCACTTAACCTTTGTGCTGAGCGTTATTATCTGGGAAATGGGCTGCTGAAAGCATCTAGGTTGTCAGGTATTACTGGAACAAATAAATGTGAACATGGAAAGTTACCAGAATAATACTAAGAATACTGAAGAAATTAGTTAAGTCTTTATTAGGATTTCATGATAATGCTTTCTTTAATAGGTTAGTTCAATAATATAATAATTGAAGTTGAACACGTGGCAAGATGAAATCCTTCCGATTTGCATTTTCATGATTATAAATTTTAACCCAGCATGGAGTTGCTTACCAGTGCTCAGAGAGACAGTCTCCTAGGTCATTCTTGACTATGCTAGCTCAGGCTACATGAGAGCCTATCTCAGAACAATTTTTTAAAAATGAAACTAATAACACCGAGTGCCTTACCCTCACCAGGCTAGGTTTTGTTATTTTTACTATCCGTACCAGGACATACAGACTGTGGTGACTTTAGCCTCCAGGGGTCAGCTAACAGTCCTTCCCGCGGGCTTTGGTGATGCTGGTGAGGCACCTAAAGAACAATGGGAATGGGCCTCTCGTCATAGAAGCCCCATCTGCCTTCCTGGATGAGGTGGTAGAAATCTGTGAAGAATCTTTCTGTAGGCCCGACTCACAGCCTTCTTTACCCACCCCACCAGTGGAGGTACAAGGTGCTAAACCTTGAGGGGTGGAGGTTTCACCCGACAGACGAGGAACATCTTAATCCTTCCATACCTTCCATTCCAATGCCTCATCAGCTTTCCTAGAAGAACCTTATTTCCTCCCAGGAGTCTGTAGAAATGGCACGGGTGTGAAGTATGCAGGGAAGACCGCATCGCTCAGGCCATCTGCATCAGTAGCAGAAAGAGCAACTGCCTATTTACTGCAGGGATGCCTTGCGGGCTGCTGGAGACTCTGGGCAACAGGGACACTGAGTACCGTTCAAGCAAGAGGCTGATGCTACATTATATGTCACTGTCTACCAGGCCCTGAGAGACTCAGATGGACCTAAAGGACATGGCATCCCCATGCTAGCTGAAGTTTTCACACAAAAGAAACATTTAAACATTAGCGCTGCCCTATGTACTGTAAATCCAGCGCCATAAAGGCAGAGAACTCAGGTTTTTTGGGGTTTTTTTTGTGTTTTTTGGGGGGTTTTTTTTGCTTTTGTTTTTTGTTTTTTTGTTTTTATCAGCATCCCTTATTTTAAAAGTTCAATGAGGTGGTGAGCTGAATATGCCAGGACTAATATTTTGGTTATCTTACTGTGCCCAAACCTCAAAGCCTCAGTCAGCTTCCCATTCCTAAAGTTTTAATGAGAATCAACTGCAAATGCATCACCACCTTTGGTTCTATGGAGAGGATGTGAACTTCTTTGAACTTTTGGGTTATGGGATGTCACTATCCTTTTGGTTTTCTTTTTTTTCCTTCACTTTGTTTCCTTTCCTTCACCATTTGGATAAACTGAATGTACGCCCCTCCCCTTAGTGAAGTGTTTAAATTCTCCTTCTGGATGTGTAGCAGGGGATGCTCTGGAGGCGATTGGGTCACACCCTCATGAATGGGACTGGTGTCTACTAAGTTTGAAGGTTTTGTCCCCTCAGATGCCTTTGTGCTGAGTCGTAGTCCTGTGGTTTGGGAGCCGGGTCACTTGGCGGTGAGCCCTTTCCAATGTGATCAGTGTTTCAATAGGAGAGCCTTAGTGAAGCCTGTTTGTCTGTCCACCATGTGGGAGCACACAGAAAGAGTCACCTCCAAGGACCAGCCCTCACCACATACTCAATCTGCTAATGACTTCCTAGCCTCCTAACCTGTGGTTAAAAAAAAAAAAAAATCCTTTGTTTATAATTTTACCTAGCCTGCAGTATGTTGTTATGGCAGTAGACACAGACTATACCAATGCTCTGGAAAAGAGACCCAAGAGGCTCTTTCCCCTTTTTTCCCACTCTGAGTTGTTTCTCTCAGATCTCAGACTGATGAGTATGCTAGACATTGATCATACAGGCACTTTGACTTCAGACTTGCAGTCTCCTGAACTGGGAGAAATATCTGAGGTGTGCAAGTCATTTAGCATAACGGCACTTTGTTTCAGCGGCTTGAGCTGGGATGGACATATGAGACACCAAAACCCATTCTCTTGCCGAAGGACACACAGAATTAGGTGACACAGAATTAGATTTGGCCTAATGACTACCATTGTGGGAGGAAGGAGAAGCAAGAAGAGGGAAGAGAGAAGGACGTTCTACCCTCTTCTCCATATCTCTTCATACTGGGAGGGCTCCACTGTCCTCTGGGGACCCCAAGGCTTTATCCGGCCCCATGGCACCATTATGATGAAGTCAGAAGGAACAGACGTACCACATGATCATGATCACTAACTTCATTACGATCTCGTTCAGAATGTTGAAGAACTCCACCATCAGCTTGGCCTGCTCACCCATCTTCCCCATGGCAATGCCGAAAGCAATAAAGAATCCGATCAGACCTGTGGGCAAAAAAACGTTACTCAGAAGGATAAATGGTAAAAGTATTCGCTTCCTTTCCTCTCACACTTTAGCATGACTGATGTACAGGGACAATTCTGCCTGACAGTCACCCATGGATAAATTAGGAATTTGAAGGAGAAAAAGCATTACATTTCACACTGAACGCCCTCCCCCCCGCCCCCACCACCCAGTAATTATTGCTTCTCTTGACATTTTTTTTCACTTGAGTAAGCTAAACTCGCAGTAGTTGAGGTGTGAGTTCCTTGAAGAAAATGAATTCCTTTTCATTCCCAAATGAACGGTGCTGTCTTCTCCCTCCCATTACCACCCAGATTAACAGGAAGGAGCTGTCGGGACTTGGGGATTGTCAAGCACACTCTGGAGCCACCATTGGAACAGCACAAACAACGAGCCCTTGCTGGAGAAATGTCTAGACCATTTAGGTGCTGTTCTGAGGTAGACTTTACCTGGGGAATTCCCTCCAGCTACCCAGCAAATGAGGAAGGAAGAAGAGTGACAAGACCGGAACTAAGAAGAAATCCAAACTAGCTAGGAAGCCCCAGTTAACCACCCTTTCAGAAATCAACTTGTTATGCTCCCTTTTATTAATCTTTTTCAGCATGATAAAGCCAGAATGTAGAGTTCATTGTTAAGATTTTGCCAATACCTACCCTATCATCTGTCTTCTCTCTTTTCTTGACATCCTAGTTCAACCACACATGAGCCTCTAGGGTCAATCCTAACCCAAGGCAAGAAGGATCTGAGGAGCTCACTCCCTACCCTCTCAGTGGCAGCTTCGTTTGGCTACATCCTGAGGCAAATCCAATACTTAACCCTTCTCACCTGTGGCTAAGGACCTGGTGATCTGCCCTTGGACTTCAGATCCTCAAAAAACAACCCTGGTTTCTCTTTCCAGAAGATTCACTCCCAACCACCTCCAACCTCAGTACCTCATCCTAACGTATCAGGGACTGTGGCACACGATGCAGCTAAGAGTATTCTCAGCACTACCTGGGAACTGTCTAGACTTTAAATTGTGATCATGTGTGCTCCTGGACCCCCAGTCTTGGTGACCTAACTTTGACTATATACATGGAGTGGCAGTCACGGTTATTCTCCCAGCTACAGAGCATTGCTTGTCCATTTGGCTTGTTCTCTGATTCTAAAGTACTAGGCATCTTCTAATTCTCTCTCTCTCTCTCTCTCTCTCTCTCTCTCTCTCTCTCTCTCTCTCTCTCCATACTCTTCCCTACCCTACCCCATTTAGTAGGGCTACTTTCCAGCCTTTCCTTATGCCTGATTTTTGGCTTTTATCACATAAATTACAGCACTATGATTTGATTCTCTTAGACATACATTCCTTCTCTCTGAACCTCTGACTTTATTTACCCTTTGGTTCTCGCTCTCCAAAGCCTCCCTTCTTTTCTAGAGCAAGCATTCATCAACCTACTTAACTATACTTAGCGGGATCCCATCTCTCTTTAGTGAAAATAATACAGCCCTTGTACTCAGATGGCTAATGTTTAGAATTTTATATTGAGGCTGGAGAGATGGCTCAGCAGTTAAGAGCACTGACTGCTCTTCCAGAGGTCCTGAGTTCAATTCCCAACAACCACATGGTGGCTCACAACCATCTGTAATGGGATCTGATGTCCTTTTCTGGTGTGTCTGAAGACAAGCTACAATGTACTCACATAAATAAAAATAAATAAATCTTAAAAATAGAATTTAATATCTCCCTTCTTCAGCTCTTGACAAGAGGGATTGATAAATGACATTATAATTGAGTTATTGTCCCCCCCCAAAAAGATGGGACTTAATAAAAACAACACAGGGCACAATGAACCAGTTTTATGGTACTATAGAAAATCTAATCTCAGCTCTTCTTCCATCCTTCTACCAGGCCATGGAGGATAGTTTGTTGGGTATGGTGACACAGAATCTATCTGTGAGGACTCAGACTAAGAAACTCAAGTGTTATTTGATAATGTACAATGTCTTAGGGTCCCAAAGAATTAGAATGAAGACTCTCCTCGGAAATAAGAGACACGGGAGTATCGATCAGAATGTATGTATGTGTGAGTATACATATATATACATATATACAATATTATATCATATATATACATATATATTTACCAAAGGAGAAATAAAATCAGAGGTTCAGAGAGAAGCAATTTATGTCTAAGAGAATTAAATCAAAATATATTAAATTTTGTATATAGAAAGAGAGCAGTTGGCACCAATTTAAGCAATTGGAGTTAAGGTGGGGATCAAGAATTGGTTTGGCGGTTCATCTATTTGGCTGGTTTTAAAGAGTAGTCTTGATTTATAGCTCAAATTGGTCTTTGAATAATCATCCTCCTTTCTCAGCTTTCTGAGGGCTAGAATCATAGGTGTGCTATACCACAAACTCGCTCTCCAGATTTCTTAGGAGAAAAACATGTCCTTGGAGAAGGGTAAGGTTGAGCCAAGATTGTATCTTCCTGTATTGCAATGCTCAGTCCTTGGGGTTTTCCAAAATCCGAACACCAGAAATATAGAAAAATAAAACAAAAAACTGCCCTTCTAAGGCCATGAAAAGAACCTTATTTCAGCTGTGATTGGCAAATGGGAAGTTTCTCAACAATCTAACTTCCCTTGGCTTCACAGTGCCTTGCTGTGTACTTAGATGGAATGCTGGATTCAGCCTGCCATTTCCCTGGGTAAACATTGCCTAATTGAAACTGCTCACTGGAACAGGGGTATTTCACTTGAACAAAGCCCTCTTAGACTTGGTCGTTGGGGCTGAGCAAGTTGCCAGTATTTTGAAATACTGGCACAGCCAAAGGTCATGTGACTTTCTAGAATCCATTAAGACTTTGGAAAGACTGGAGACATCTGAATTATTTACTCTGAAGTATCAGCGGTTGCTTTGTCAAGGAGGGTGGGATCTAAAGTTATGACCCACTAGAAGGACCCCCCGGGAATTGAGAAGGCCCTGAAAGGGTTGTAGATATCTTTGCAGTGGAGAAAGAGGCTTCTGGGTTATCAGAAATGCCTCCTGCGCAGAGGGACTCTCTCACTTCCTCCTCCTCCCACAACTACTACCTCTGGCTTGTTACTGAATCTCAACTGTGTTTACTGATCCTTTGTTGCCTGGCAACCCACTTAGCTTATCTCCTCCCTCACTCTCACCCAACCGGCTTTCTTCCAGGCCAAACAAAGAACATCCTCTCCAGTTCTCAGGCACAGGGCTACCCAGCTCCTCTGCCTCCCTCTCTCTACAAGTCCATGGAATACAACCACAGCGCACAAAACAATCAAACAGCGCTGCCAATCACATCCTACATATGAATCTTTTTAAAAAATTATTTTTATTTATTTATTCATTTAGACTAGCCCATGTACTTGGAACATACTTACACTAAATTATTGTTATTTGTATTGATCTAAAAATTCAAGTTTATCTAATGACAGTCCAAGGAGATGAGAGCATTTGATCTCTTAGATGACAAAGGGACAGGACAACTGAGCTCACCTATTTCTAAACAGTTCTCACCTTTGAAACTTCTTTGCAAACTCTTGCTTACAGATTCATATTTCTCCATTTTTTTCCATTGTGCAGGCAAACGACCCATTTTCTTAACACCATTAAACTAAAGAATGATGGAAATGGGGGGTGAATAGGCCCACCCTAAAGCCCTAAGGTGGCTGGGTGATTAGTAAGTCTGGGCAAATTTGGAGCCAATCCCTCATCCTGGCACTTCATGGCATGCTTTCTGATTGAGCTCCTTGGCTCTTCATCCACTTTCAATAATGACCAGAGCTTGTCTGAACAGAGATAGCTGTATGTGCGAAAGTGCTTTACAGGAACGACCTCATTTCATTTTTACAGTGGTCGGTCTGCAAACCCCGGGCCAATCCCATTTCCAATTTACTGCTGAGGCTCAGAGAAGTAGAAAGACCTGCCCAGGAGCAGACAACCAATGAGTGCCTCCTAAACCCACATCTGTGCAGATAAAGAGAACCTCTGGACCCACTGGAGAGAAGGCATCAAGCTTGAGGAGAGAGGTCATATATATTCTATAATCCCCCTTTGTTCCCTAATCTAATACTGTCCAATGCCAGTAACTCTGCCTTTGTTACAGACTCGAAGCTAGGATGGGGCAACAAGCCATTCTAGTCAGTTCATTAATCCAGTTCATTAAATGGCTACTTAGATAACGTGGCTGACAAATGTCAGCTCCTTCCTCTTTTCCCACCCCTGATCTCTGGCTGCTATGTCCCTTTGGGGTCTCCCTTCTGCCCATCCTCCTGTCTCTCTTCCTTCATGGCTCAGCCCTTTCTCAGAGTGTTTCCCAGAGAGAACCTTCTGCGCCACCTAGAGGACAGTTTACTGGGTTTTCTGAGAAGAAACCTTGGGAAGTTGAGGACTGACTGAGTGAAGAAGGCTGCTGAGAAAGGCAGGCACTGTCCAGAAGTCAAAGGTGATGGATGCCAACAACCACTATGCCTACCTAAGACATTCATCCCATCCTTGAACTCCAGGCCCTTCTTGATAACAATCTTAGTTTCTTCAGGGGCCTCGTTCACGGTCTCATTCAACATGGAGATGACCGCCTTGGTTGTATTGGCCTCGTCAGATGGAGGTGCCACCAGAACTTTCTTTGTCACTGTCTGAATCTGATGGAGCAGGGAGGAAAAAGAATAAAGGTGAGAGTTAGTCTAAAAGGTCAACAACAACCCAGCCAGCCATAGAGTTGAACCGTCCGGAGATGTTAACTATAACTATGAAATGCCAAAACGAGGCTAATAAAACTGGAGAATATTTTATGTTTATATTCTTAATAGAGTATTAACTCATTGCATATGCAGTATGGTGCAACTATCCTACTAACAAGATTATCACAAAGTTTATGAAATTCATTTGTACCCTAAGTACCCTAAGCAGCACAGTTGCTATAGCTGGGGGATATGTGTCCGTTTTGTCCTCCCCATGATGACACCTCTGTGATTGGGGGATGATGTCACGAGTCCAACTTAGTTGCTCTTCCAAATTGTGAGACCCAGGTAGATGTTCTTTCTGTTGGACAGAGTCATCAGAAGCCTGTCCTAAGCTCTGGGTCCTTCCAAAACCAGGCTCTGCTGGGAATCTCCATCTGGGCATCAGGGGTGACAGCTACCCAACAGCCACCTTTCTGGGATTGTGTAATTCATATGCAAGGTGGGAAATATATACTTCTTTCAGGCAATGAGGCCAACTCACTTTTGCCTAATACCCCCTAGCATCTCCCATGCTATTCCTCGACATCCGTGGAAGTGGGTCTAATTTTAAAGGTGTCAGGCATCCTGCATGAAAAAATTCACAGCTCAGCCTCAAAATTTACCACTTTCGAGGGCACTAAAATAGAAATCATTCACAATCCTAGAATGTCTGTGCTGGCACATCAGAGGTGACAGATGGCTGAACCTTGAATAGATACAGAAGACGAAGCAGGAAGAAGTCAACTGGCTTTTCAGACGTCATAGTTATTGGCAGAGCTGACACTTGAACTCCAATGGCCTGACCACCATTGAGTTCTTCCTACCACCTGCACCATATGCTAAGTTATACTGACTTGATCCTTCTGTGTCTGGGCTTGACAGTTAGCAAGGCTGAATTAAGATAACAAGAACAGGAAAGAAGAACGGGCAAACTTCTCTAGGAGGAAGCAGGTGCCTTCCGTGTTAGACTGGTCATATACACTTGAGCAGGGTCAGAGAAGACCCAAACTTGGCTACATTAGCAGAGAATGATTCAAGTTCTGGGCAATAGAAACATGAAGAGAAACCACAGAAGTGACCAGAAGGGAAACTTCTGGATGTGGCTGCCAGATTCTAGGCAACAAAGATGCAGACTTATCCTGGGAGGGATGAAGAAGCCAAAGTGTGGACTACTCTGAAGTGACTATCATGGATGACAAGCAGGATCTGGTGGGAGGCTGGTTGTTAAGGGTGTCACATCTTTCATGTCCTACAAATAACCCAACACTTGATTTCTAGTACGTCTGTGGAGCCAGATTCAACACACAAATCATGCTTGATTTCAAAATCTAGTTTCCCAACTGAAGGGGTTTCAGTTGAAGCTAAGGAGATGGGAAGATTGGCACTCTGGCCAGGTCTTGTGGCCAGGTCTCAGCTCATAGTTCCATACATGAATTTATACATATTGTGTTTGAACCACTCCATCTGCATACCTGCTGTGGGACCTGAGTCCAACTTACCAGCATCCCTCGCCAGAAAACTCACAAATGTCTCCTAGTTGACTTACACGCCTTCCTTCTTACCAGCCTCCCGCCTTCAGCTACTTGTAGCTTTGTTTGCATCAATATCTGTCACACTGGTTATTTTTCAATAGAAAACCAATTATTCCCCTAACTCAAGCTTTCTTAGAATAAGAACCCGAGTTTGACCTGACTAGTGACTACTTGAGCTGAGTTTTGTCTTCCTGTGTGTTATAAGAAATATATGGAAGCTTTTCTTCTCTCATTGGTCCCTAAAAACAGATTGGAGGCTGTCTTGCTTTTAAACATTCAGAGTCTGAGTTGAGCAAGCCGAGACCACGGAAAGCTGTCTCTAATGGGAACAGTTATCCTTCCTCTTTTTGCCCTGGTTTCTAACTCTAGTAAGGAATCTCCCTTCACTCAAGATAGGCAATCTTAAAACACTCCCTGCCAGGTCACAGGGATCCAGAAAGGATGCTAGTGATGCTGTCCTCCATCTCTGTTGTGTTACTCTGTAAGAATGGTCTTCTTTGGTCAAGACCCTTGAAGTCAGGGTAAAGATCTACACTCATTCCCACTGTCAGGTAAAAGATTGTACACTGCTATTTCTCAAATTATCCCAACTCAAAGAGGTCTTGACCCTGGCCTTAGCTGGGGAAATAAAACTAGGTTGCCATAGGAAGATGTAAGATTGTGGTAGAGATGGAACACATCCTGATGTAGTCTTCTATCCCTTAAAGCCCAGACAGTATGCTTTGCCATGGGGCAAAGCCCACCATCAGCCATGGAACAACCCAAGTGTGAATATGGTTAACGCTACAGAAGCTCCATCCAACAACAGCAGAGTAATAGCTCCAACTGTCTAGGGCTTTCTGGTTTTGCTTCCCAGGGCTGAAATGAAGTTATCTGGACAGATGTGATTAGATACAGGAAGAAGATCTAGATCTGTCCTTCCTGGGAGCTCTCATGCCTCCCCACCTATTTTTTCTTGGCAAATTTTCTAGGATCCATAGAACCAAAATACACATTTCAAAACTTTCAAAATTCAAAAGCAGCTATTGTATCTACCACTCCAAAGCAAGAAACTTCATCTTCCAAGATGGGGCTGGCAAACACGTGAACAGGGGACCTTATGAACATAAGATTTCTTTCTCCAGTTTCTAGTCCCTCTTCCTCCTACTTTTCCAGTCTAGAATGGGGTTCTTTAGCATAAGTCCTCATTGACTTAATTTATGGTGTATAATGGGATATTTCTATAAAAGAATACATACATATGAGATATTTCCATACATGCTGTCACTGATCAAAAAAGTCAAGATGATGAGCAAATTTCTCATTTTAAATATTCATCATTTCTTTTAAAAATCAGATTTCTCTTCTAAACTGTCTGTCTTATAACTTCATTCTTCAATGCTTCCCTGAGAATGGCTGGAGAAGAACACACAGGCTCCAGCTTAGTCTTTTCATGAGCTAATGGGGACTGAGGAATGTGACCTTAGCTGGCTCTGTAGTCAGAAAACCAAGCAGAGAGTGTGTCCTTGGTTGGTAATTAGGTGGTTTGATTTAGTAGAATTATATGCTTTTTAAGGTTATAAGCTTGTGTGTGTGTCCATGTGTGGCTGTGCTTGCATGTGTGTGCAAGCGTATGGGAAGGCCAATCAATGGCTGATATCAGCATCTGCCTTGGTCTTTCTCCCCATTATGTTTTGGACAGATTCTCCCAATGAACCGAGAACTTGCAGATTCAACATCACTGTCTGGTCAGCAAACCCCAGGGGTCCTCCTGTCTCTGCCTCCCCACTGCTAGGATCATAGATGCGTGATGTTTTCACAATTAAAAAATTACACTCACTCCCCTGTCTCATCTTGAAGACAGATTACAGATTCTCATTTTGTAGGAGAGATTAAGTCAGGCACTTTTTTCTTTAATGGCTACACAGAGCTTTGGGATAGTGTTGAGAACCACTGGGCAATTTAGAGGGTTGTGAACAAGAGTAGTAAAAATGTGTTCATGTGCAACTCAGACAGTAACAAAAAGAAGAAAAGAGGAAAAGGTGAATCTCAAAATGATATTAAGGGTGTAGGTAACAATCATTCCAGAAATGAGGCCATCTGATTCTAGATCTAGAATATTCCAGAGCACAGCATACAATACTCAAGCCTGACAAAGATCAGAACATATTTAGAAAACTGCTATTCAGAATTGAAACTATCTCTAAATTATCATGGATCAAGTGGGAGATTGGACAGGGGTGAACACGGGGCTCTGGGTTACCTGTTGGAAACAGGCTTGCACCAGGTTCTCCGGGAAGAGATTTCTAATGAGATCCAGGAAGGCATCCAGGCTAGACACCTCGTCGTTCTTCTTCCCAGGCCCCAGCTGCTTCTTGAGTTTGGGATTGCCAGGGTGGATGGCCAACACCAAGATGACCCCCAGCACAGCAGCAATGATGGTCGTGGACATGTAATACACCATGGCTCTTGTGCCTAGGCGGCCGCTGGCTTTAGCATCCAGGCCTGACAACCCTGGGTTTAAAAGAAATCCAAAGATCAGTTCTGCTCTTTTCTACTCATGTCCTCATCTCTATATATCTACAACCCCCTGGCTTCCTATCATTCAGATCTATTAGTGGTCAACTTGCACTCCCCCAACTAAGTGTGTGACCAAATTCCACACTTAACCCATCTATTTTCTGGGTTATTTTTGAGATTCTTGAGAACCTGGGGAGTCAGTGACTCATGGTTTACATATGGCTGATCTCAACCTACCTGTCAATCACCACTATATATGCTAAAATAACATTGAAGGGTTTTCCATTTTTAATTCCAAGATAATGCCTTTTCCATTTTCATGACCTTCAATCATCTTCTCTGAAGCAATGGTTAAGCTGAGGATAGCATTTTGCTCTTATGTTATTATTACTCTTTATTGTCCTTATTCAGGAGAATCAAAAGCTGGGACATCAAAGTCATGGTCAAACATTTCTAGAATACACTACAGGAGACTGAAATGGAAGACCAGCCCGGTCCTCCTGTGTCCCTGTGTTGAAGCATGGTGGTTCTCGTGTCTAACCTCCTGTGCCTATTGGAGAACACATCTAAGAAGCAGCTGCCAGCACCACGTGCAGCATCTGTACTGAGGGCGGTCAGAGGAAACTCCAAGTCAAGTCATACAGACCTCAGCCTCCACTGGGGTTTTTTATCCAGTTGTTTCTTCAGTGTGCTCACTTCCTGGTTTCAGTTCCTACCTTTACTAAACAGAGAGACAGAACCCTTTTCTGAAGACCTGTCCTTTTTTTTTTTTTTTTTTTTTTTTTTTTT
>JADRCD010197296.1:34043-51269 GCA_019843815.1 Montemys delectorum | reverse complement strand
CCAAATCTGAGTGTATATATATATATATATATACACTCAGATTTGGTACTTCATTACCACCTCAGAAGAGCCATTTTCTTAGGCTTATACCTGATTTTAACCATTTTTTGTTTTTACACTTTTTAGTTTCGGTCTTTTTAATTCAGAGGAACAGCGAAAACCAAACGATTGTGCACATGAAGCAGACAGAGGCCCACATGTCTCTTGGTGACACAAAGGCTTTAATGCGTAAGTCCTACTTCTGTAACTAGTGTAAGAATTTTATAGTTCAAAAGCTGCATATACGCCCCCCCCCCAATTAATTTGTTTAGTTTTCTAAACTCGGTGTCTGTTTCACAAATATTAACTATCATCGTTAAAATAAGGTGATTTCTCCTGATAGGATTCTAACAGTAGGGACCTAAATCCATCTAGACTTTATCTGGTGGTGGCACCCCACTGCCTCACCCCTCTTTTAGCTTCTGTGTCTGGCCACTTCCAGAGAACCAGAGGAAAGATATTCCAACCCACCTGCTTCTCACCAGGATGCTGCTCCTCCTCAGCCTTCACGGAACTTGGGGAGCTGGAAGTGGAGTTGGAATTACTGCACAGAGAGGCAAATGAATCTGGAGAGGAGTTGTTTGTTGCTCTCCAGAGAGTAGACGCTGGTGTGGACACAGCTCCTCCACTCTTAAGGAGGGTTTCTGCCATTCCAACCAGTTCTTCAAACTGGGTGACTGCCTGCGGCAACACTGGAATGACAACAGAAAAGTAGCGTTTTACAAACGCATTAGTAGCATGGCATTTGTGTCTGTGTGTGCATTTGTGTGCGTGTGTGCATGTTTGTGTGCATGTGTGTGCTGCAAAGGCATCTAGAACTTTTTACTTCTTGTACTAATCTGTTTGATAAGGAGTTTTGAAACACTGGTTATATTTGAATGTCTATGCCTTACTTTGGACTAAAAACAATGTTTCAAAAGTTGGTTTTCCTCTAATTGCTAGGACTATGCTTTGAGGACTCCAAAGCTCTTGTGTAGTGACATCACCTTTATCAGTCACCTCCTAGGGACTCAGCTTATGCCAGTGTAAGTGCCATGATACAATTAGCCATGGATTAAAATAAGCTTTCTGATTCTTTAGCCAGGGAGCCAAATGTCTTCAAACTAAAGTAATCATTCTGTACTGCTGCAACTCAAACCCATGTTGTCACATATTAAAGACGAGTTTTGGAGGTCAACTGACTTATTCTGTTTCTTTGTAATTGGAAAGTTACATACTCAAATTTTCATGGGACCCTGTAAACTCGTCTTTTTGCTATAGCTTGTTTGTTTTCTAAGGAAAAATAGCTTGTCCTTGGAGCTGGAAGAGACTTTGGACTCTGCCCAATTTAATTCCTCACTTAGTGATTGAGGGTGCTGTTTATTATAGCGGGAAGCCTCTGAGTTCCTTTTTGGGGAGTATCTTTAGCAGGCATATTGTTGAACTATAATCTTTACAATAAGTGAAGATGTATTCAAATCAGGACATGCGTGCTGTGTTAGCAGGAAATTTTAATAAAGAAAAATCTCCTTGCTTGCTCTTTCAGGAAGTACATTAAGCACTCCCCATGTGCTGACACTTAATCAGCAATTCTGTACTGAACAGGAGCAAGGTAAACCCTTGGATTTTCCTAAAGCAATAGGGGTGTGTGCTTAAGATGGTGAATCCCTGAGGTCACACCTAGGAGTTTATGTTAATGAGATTGCTAGGAGTTGAGCCTTCCATACCCAATAGTCTGAAGTAAGGTTGGACACAGAAATCATAAAAACCCCACTAATGATAGTGTTCAAACCCATGGGCAATCAATAAACCCATCATCCTTATGTAACAAAGCTTCAGGAAGTCTTTGGGCACCATAGCTCTGAGGAGCCTCCCAAGGGTCAATATTCTATCTATGTACAGTCACAATGTTGGTGAGACAAAGTATCCGTCATAATAGCTTTATATTTGATAGCCTAGACTCTGCTTTCTTTGTATCCTACTTTGTATTCCGTCTTCCATCCTCCCCCCCTACCCAAATGCAACTGTAACTATAATCGGTTTCAATGAGTTCTGTGAGTTTTGTTTCTTCCTAGCAACAGGGGTGGTATGGGAAAAATTCTCAATTTTGTTGTTAGTGTCGTTAGGGCAAGTTTGCCATTCTGGAGGATAGCTTGTAGACCCACAGAAATGAAAATGTATAGGAGTCCTGAAGGCAAATGAAGTATGCTCTGGCTTTTATGTGAAACATCACTGAAGGTTCATTTGTTGAGTGACTGGACTCTAGCCGGTTGTGGAAACTTTAGGAGGTGAGTCTATCTGGAGGAAGGGGGTCACATTGATGCTTTGAACATTATACCTGGTCCCTGGTCCCTGGCTGGCTTTTTCTGCTTCTTGTCTACTCTGACATCAGCCACTTCTCCACCCAATGTACTCCCTCACTCTAGGTCCTCAAACAGAAGCAGACACCCACAAATTATGAGCCAAAGGAAATCTCTCCTTCTTTTTTTTTTTTTTTTTTTTTTTTTTTTTTTTTTTTTTTTTTTTTTTTGGTTTTTTGAGACAGGGTTTCCTCTGTATAGCCCTGGCTGTCCTGGAGCTCACTCTGTAGACCAGGCTGGCCTCAAACTCAGAAATCCGCCTGCCTCTGCCTCCCAAGTGCTGGGATTAAAGGCGTGCACCACCACGCCCGGCTAAATCTCTCCTTCTTTAAGCTGCTTATATTAAGTGTTTTGTCAGAGTAACAGCAAAAGCAATTAGTGCAGGGATCTGACAGGGAGGGTTGGGCTCAGGAAGGGCAAGGTCTTTCTCTGAGGGGATGAAGCAGAAATTAAATAGCCACAGAGAAGGAGAAAGCCATCAGAGGCAGAGATACACATGCTCTCTGCACTTGAAGACCAGAAGTGCCAAAGTTGGAATGTAGAGAAGAGGGAATCTGACGTCTAGTGGGGCTTCAAGGCACTTTCCGGGTTTCTCTGATCACAAAGGTTGTACATCGGGCTATGCCTTTCTCATTTCCACTTTCTCATCTCTGTTGATTTCCACTACATTACAAAATTAGAACCATACTGACACACAGCATTGCGTCCGAGATCTCCTTCTGATTAAGGCTGGTGGGTGAATGTGTTGCCTGTTTGATCAGCTCTTCTTGGAACACATGGATTTTGAAGTCTAACTTACATAGTTACAAGAAGAAATAAGGTAAGAAAAGAGGATGAGTTTGAGCCAGGAAGTTCTTCATGGCCTTGTAAGAAAAGCCCTTGCTTTAGATGTGGGCAAGTTTTGTTTGCTTTAGAACATGAGCAGCTTCCAAAATATACCTTCCACTGTGCATTTTGATCTTTTGTTTGTTTGTTCTGCAAAATACTCTAAAATTCATTCACACTGTGTGTATAATCAATTACTAATTTTGTTAACTAGTATCCTACTACTCTGCAATTTATACACTGTGATGAATAATCAGTTCACCTATGGATAGATTGTTTGCCATTAGAAGACACAATTTGTGATGATGTCTCTGATCACGTCAATACTGAAGAGTCTCAAGAGCATAATAGGGTCACTAGGTACACGTGTTCTCAAGATCAGGTCACAATGCTAAACGGCTCTGCAGAGCCCTTTTTCTTGAGTCAACAATAAAAGGTGGCACCAGGCAGTGGTGCACACCTTTCATCCCAGCACTTGGGAGGCAGAGGCAGGCGGATTTCTGAGTTCGAGGCCAGCCTGGTCTACAGAGTGAGTTCCAGGACAGCCAGGGCTACACAGAGAAACCCTGTCTCGAAAAACAAAAAACAAAAAACAAAACAAAACAAAAAAAAACAACAATAAAAGGTGCTAACATTCGTTAACAAGTTTACCTTTTGTGACAGGTCAAAATTCTGAGGTTAAATATATGTGTGCTCAATTTTTGATTATTTCAACTTCCTTCATGAATTACGTGTCTGAGCATGAGATACTGGTGTTTTGTTGTTACTTTGCTTTGTTATGATGTAGGGTCTGTGCAGCTCTGACGGGTGAGCAATAGCCTGATCACCATCCCCTCCTTTTTAGTTTGCTATGGACGTATAGGGTTTTTATAGAATGCTTATAAGAATGTCTAGCTCAATAGCTCTCAACCATGAATTGCAACCTATGGTGGTCAAATGACCCTGAAACAGGTGTCACCTAAGACTGTCAGAAAACACAGATATTTATATGACAATTCATGAGGATAGCAAAATTACAGTTATGAAGCAGCAAATTTTATGATGGGGGGGGCGTCACCACAACATGAGGAACTATACTAAAGGGTTGCAGCATTGGAAAAGTTGAGAACCACTGGTCTAGTGCATAATGTATCAGCTATTATTACTAACTCCTTTAAATTATGAAGCATTTTAACATTTTCTTTGCTTTAATTCAAGGCTCTGTTTTGCATATCTTGAAGGTTTGGTCCCTAGATGATAGACCAATCATTGAACTTTGATTGGGTCATGAAAATTCTATCTTGCCAATATACTAACCTAGAAGAGGACTCCTCATATTTTTTCAAAAAAATTACTTAAAATTTTTTCTTCATGTGTGTGTGTGTGTGTGTGTGTGTGTGCATGCACATGAATGCAGGTGCTTGTGAGGGCCAGAAGAGTGTCAGATTCCCTAGAGCTGGGGTTCTAGGCAGTGAGTTGGTCTAGTTAACTTGGTAGCAGACACCATAGCTAATTCTTATCTAATGCTATCTATATACCCACTTCATTGTAAATACTTCATCTGCTTCCTATTGTTTTTAACATAGGAACATTCAATTTTACCAATAAAGACTTGGGAGTCATATGATGGTGTGAAAGCTTGCTAGCTCAGAGAGGCAGGCAAAGCACTCAGATGACCTCCACCATCAGCTGAAGTCCCAAAAGGAAATTTAAAAAAAACAAAACAAAAACAAAACTCTCCTCCACACCATCTCAAAAACCTTTCAAACTGAATGTCCTTCCCTTCTACTTCCTGTGTGTCTCTCTATCCATCCTCCTGACTTCCTCTACTCTCTATGGTTTTTTTCCTCTGTTCACTCCCAGTCAACTGGTTGCTTCTTCCACCTCTTGTCCTATGGTTGACTTTATTAAATCCTCTTTACAATAAACAGAAAGCTCCTGGATTAAAGTTGTGTGCTAAGGCTAAGCCACACCACAACTAGAAACAGTTTGGTTTTTTTTTTTTCAGTAAATAACAGAATCTCAGGGTTCACAGTGTAATCAAATATCCTACAACAGCTTCCTAGTTAACATTTTTTGTTTTTGTTTTTTGTTTTTTTTCTTCTTCTAGAGGAAACTCTCATCTCCAAAATGGCACAATGTTAAAAAACAAAAACCTATATACAGTTCTTCAACGCTTCCTTCTAACTAAGCTCTGGGTCCTTCTGACCCTAGGGTATTCCTTCTCATAGACTAGGCTCTATGAGGATGTACGTTATACCCCCTCCCCCCCCCCACCCCCCCCGCCCAATGGCTGCCCATCACTTCTAACCGTGGGGTAACATGCCCAACCATCTACTATCTGTGTAGCCTTGTGCAAGTTGCTTAACCACTCTGTGCTTCCGTTTCTTCATCTCTGAGAGGGAAAGACAGAAACTACTCATGTGGGCAGCTGGTGAGCACTCCGAGCAGTCAGACAATAGCGTTTGGCTACTCCTCAGTTTAGCAGTGTAACGCTTCACACAAAATATTCTTAAGTAGTCTGGCTCGCTTATTCCTTATTTCTTCAGATTAATTTAAGGATAGTTCGGCCATAGCACTTGCCCTGGATGCATCCCAGGCTGGAGCCTCGGCAACGTATAAAAACTGATGTGGTGCACGCCTGAATCCCAGCATTCAGGAGGCTCAAAACGAAAACATGACCATTGGCATTTTGATGGAGAAAGCAAGCTACTAGCCTCTTCAGGATGAACTGGTAGCTTTTCTTCTTTTCTTTGACTGTGACATGCTTCTCAGTTTATACAGGCTTGTACATTTCTCAGTTGTATGTTTTCCCTCACATCCCACACCTTTATGCTGGGGTAATTAGTCAAGACTTAAAGGTACTTGTAGTCGATAGGAATCAGTTCTCTATCCCTTTTTTGTTCTTTCCCGTCTATAAGAAAATAACCAGTTAAAAACCAGCAGTAGCCAGGCGGTGGTGGCGCATGCCTTTAATCCCAGCACTTGGGAGGCAGAGGCAGGCGGATTTCTGAGTTTGAGGCCAGCCTGGTCTACAGAGTGAGCTCCAGGACAGCCAGGGCTACACAGAGAAGCCCTGTCTCAAAAAGCAAAAAACAAACAAACAAACAAAAAAACCCCAAAAAACCCAGCAGTATTTATTAATACTAATAAATACTGCTGGGTATCTAATTCCTACCCTGGATTTATTATTATTTTATATATTTAATCTCTCCTCTTTGTGTGTGTGTGTGTGTGTGTGTGTGTACGTACAAATGTGGGCATAGGAGGACAACATGTAGGAATTAGCTCTCTTCTACCATGTAGGCTACAGGGATGGAACTCAGGGCTGCCAGGATGACAGATGGCAGGAGCCTTTACCCACTGAGCAATCTTGATGGCATCTATTTATTACTTTTTAAATAAAATAAGGCTTAACACCCAGTGTTCTTCCTCTCTACACTCCCCACTACCATCTCCCACTCCTGATTACTCACAGAGACTTTCACGTCAACCCATTTACTTGTTAGGTATGGATTAGTCTTTATGACCTTAAATAACTGTAATATACGTATGTAGCTACTTCTTGACTCTTTTGGATTAGAGATCTTCATTGATGTCATAAGGCCACGCAGGCCCCTTTAAATTCTTCCCCTGACACGGGAACACACAGAGTTCCTATATACACACACAGCCACACTTCCCTCCACTATCCTGTGTTTTCCAGCAGGATTACTAGTTTAACCAATACCATGCCTACCATAGATCACAGTTTTCTGAATACCATATTTTTCTTATCTGTTTCTGGGATTACCGTCTCATTTGGGGGAAGCACATTCTGCTTTTGACTCTAAAGTAGAAAGTATGTAGTGAATATTTTTGAGACTTTATGTAATATTGTTACATTACCCTTCTACTGGGTTCACAGTTTCATGCCATATAGAGTTAAGTTATCTCCCTTTAGATCACTGAAGATATCACTCAGCCCCTTTGGGAGTCCCAGTGTCCCCCGTGAGTCATGTAATGCCATTTTGATTCCTGTCCTTACTTAGCCTGAGACATGCATGTTCTGCTTGATCTGAAATCTCACAGTGCTTTGGGCAACTACTTTTAATTCATTATATTGGCATGCAAGTGGTTTTTAATCTTATAAAATGTTTAATAATATGCCTACATTTAAATGCAAATTTCATTAAAGTTAAAATCATTACTGTTCATATCTGCCAATCAGTATTTATAACCCAAAGTACAATTTACTATGGGAAAATAAGCATTTATCTATATGTGTGGTACAAGGAATTGATCCTGGCATTTTGTGAATACTAAGCAAGAACTCTGTCACCAAGCTACACCCACAGCTCAAGTATGTAAATGTATTTCTCTCAGTAAGTATCGTCTGTTCCGGAAATGTATACTCTTTAGTTCTAGAAAGACACTATGAATTCTTTAAAACAGGACTTCTGTTTTATTAGGGTTTCTTGTTTGGGTATTAAGACTAATTCTGTATTTGCTTAATAATGTTTCTTTCCCTTTTATTTGTCTTCTTGCTCTAATTCCATAATATTTTCTTAACTTTCACTTCCAGATAGTCTATTGCATTTCTAAATTCTAGTTCTTTGAATATGCCTTTTGGAGGATTACTCTGCTCTTGTTTCATGGCTACAGAATCTTTTCTTAGTGGATTTTCTTCTAATACCTGCCTTGTTTTCATTTCCTGTACCCCATGCTAGAACATTTTTTGTGTGTTATTTTCTTTTTACATCTTATATATTCTCATTGTATGCACATGCATATGTGTGTGCATATATGTGCACACGTGAAAGCCAGAGGAAAACCTTGTAGTGATCAGTTCTCTCCTTCCATCACATGGTACTGGGGATCAAACTCAGGTCATAGGGCTTGGTGTCCAGTGAATTTGTTATCCTCTGAGCCATCTCATTAGCCTATGTTAGAATAGTTTCTCATATAACTTATACACTCTTTTTCTTAGATGTGCCAATGTCCCTGAATCCATTTGATTCAGCTTCTCTTGAAAGAAAACCTGGCTTCTGATGTAGCCCAGAAATGATGGTATATTTAAGAATTTGTGGCCAGGCAGTGGTGGCGCACACCTTTAATCCTAGCACTTGGGAGGCAGAAGCAGGTGGATTTCTGAGTTTGAGGCCAGCTGGGTCTACAGAGTGAGTTCCAAGACAGCCAGGGCTATACAGAGAAACCCTGTCTGGAAAAAAAAAAGAATTTGTGGTCTGGATAAGTCTTTGTGTAGGATTTTCTTCTGGTTTTCACACCACTAGCTTTTCATGAGTACGATTCCTACAGCTTCCATCAATTTACCAGCATGGTTTCGGCTTATTTCATTTTAATCTGTCCCCTGCTGTCCTTTGCAGCTCTGGGAAGGCTCAACTGCTGTGTTGAGCATTTCCACTTGCTCAGGTCAAGTCAGGCAGCATTTATCACCTGCACCTCAGCTTCTATGATTACACCAGCATTTACATGTGATCTTCTCTAGAGACTTCATCCTTGTGCTTCTGTCTATTTTAAATTTCCTCTTGGTAGCATTTCAAGGTGGGAGGAAGAGTAAAACATGTTTAAGTTAAGCTTTCTGAGATAGTTAAGTGCTGAGCAAAAGTGTAATTTATGAGTCTTTACTGGAATTTCCTGTTCGAGTCCTTGAGCTTTAGGAGGACTCTGTTTCCTGGCTCTGCAGTCACTCTACAGAGTGAATACCACATACTTCCTCTTGCATTGAACTTGCTTGCCACTTGTATTGAATGAGTATGCTTGAAGTGTTACACCTCCCACCCCCCACACACACTACGTTCACACTTGCCCTTCTACATGGCATATATATCCCATCAACAAGCAGCTCTGACTCGAAGTCTAAAGAATAGCTGGGAAACTTACTACGTCTACGATAGCATACAGTCTCTTATTAGGGAATGAGTTAAATCTTTGTCATCATAAGAAAACATCTGACCTGCTGGGCAGTGGTGGCATATGCCTTTAATCCCAGCACTTGGGAGGCAGAGGCCGGCAGACTTCTGAGTTCGAGGCCAGCCTGGTCTACAGAGTGAGTTCCAGGACAGCCAGGGACAGACAGAGAAACCCTGTCTCGGAAAAAAAAAGAAAGAAAGAAAGAAAGAAAGAAAGAAAACATCTGACCTAAGCAGCTTAAAAAGAGGGAAGATTTGTCTCAGCTCACTGTTTTAGAGGTCTCCACCCACTTCTCAGTAGCAGTACCAGGTACAAATGAAGCTTTCATCCCACAAAGCTATTTGAGGCTGCTCAATATCCATACTCTAAGAGGACTGTGTATGAAATTTGAATCTTCTGGTGTCTTTCTAGTTCCCAAGCATAGCTTCACAAGGAGGTCAATTATGAGCATGCTGTTTAAAATTGTAAAGATTCCCTGCCCATAAGTCTCAGTCTTTATTACTTAATTTTTTCCATTGGCTATTAAATTTTCCATCTAAACTCTTAAATAATTGGTTATAGTATGCTTCTTTTCATTGTGTGCCTATTCTCCTTCCACACAGATAAATGAATATGCTTACACATGAACACTGGCTCCATGACAGCAGGGACCTTTGTTTTTCAGCAGACTGTTTTAGGTTCTTAGAACAGTGTTGAGATACAACATTGCAGGAAAGAACACTTAGGCAGCTCCTGACGCTCCAGCTGCCCACCCAACAGGCAATGTTGCTACTTTGTTTCTGCTGTTACATTCTGGTATGCATATATCTGGGTGCGGCAAGAAGAGCCACACAGACAGTATTAAATACGTAAGAAACAGAATGAATGCATAAACATCAAACGGAAAAGAGAAACAGAATGGGGAGAAAAAAAAATCCCTGGGGGGAAAAAGACATTGAAATTTAGATGTAAGAAGGAGTCTAAGAAAAGATGAGTTTGAGGGCTGGAGAGATGGCTCAGCAGTTAAGAGCACTGACTGCTCTTCCGAAGGTCCTGAGTTCAGATCCCAGCAACCACGTGGTGGCTCACAACCATCTGTAATGGGGATCTGATGCCCTCTTCTGGAGTGTCTAAAGTTCATTTTGGAGTAAGACCTCAAATCAATGAAGGTTCAATCTGCAGAGGGACCGGGAAGAAAACTCTGAACAGATGGAATGGGGAGAACAAAGATGATGAAGATTAGCTGATTCCTTAGAGGGAAAGCTGGAGGACCAGTACAGCTGGATCACACCAAAGAGGGTATAGAAAAGAGGCCAGAAGATAGAGGGGAGGGAAGTGTCCAGACCTCCCAAAAATAAAGGAAAGAATTTCATTTCTCTACGAATGAGTAGGAATTTGTTCATGGGGAACAATGGCAGTTAAGTGGAGAGGTGACATGAGCTGATTTTTGATTATCAGGGCTGTGCTAAGGCCACAGGGCCTAAGAGCAAGAATGTAAGCAGGGACTTATTAGGAGGCTGTCATAAGAATCTGTGTGAGAGATAATGGTAGCTCACACAGAAAAGAGGAGCAAAATGTGCTGAAGAGATAGCACAGTAGTTAAGAGCACTGGCTGCTCTTCCAGAGGACCTGGGCTTGATTCTAAGCATCCACATGGTGGCTTACAACTGTCTGCAGCTCTACTTTGGAGGATCTGATTTCCTATTCTGGCATCTGTGGGCACTATGTCCATATGGTACACAGACAGACACCCTTACCCATAAAATGATAATTAAGAAAATGTAAAGAGTATCAGAAGTGGTTGTGAGAAAAGAGATTGGCTTCTACAACTATTTTGAAGGTTAAAAGTGGAAGCAGCATCAAAACAGAGGAGAGATAACATTATAGATTTTTTTGGCTTCAGAACTGGAACCAAGATAGGGAAGAGATACAGGAAGGGGGTCAGGAATGAGGCTTGAGTTGTATTAGTGATGGCTACAAGTCTTCAGGTTTGCCGCTGAACAATGAGTTGAGGAGGCTTTGGTACCAGTTGTTGTTTGGATATAAAGCATCCTCACAAAGGGATCCTGTAATGAAGGCATAGTCCCTCAGGCAGTGTCTTAGTCAGGGTTTTACTGCTGTGAACAGACACCATGAACAAGGCAACTCTTAGAAGGACAACATTTAATTGGGGCTGGCTTACAGGTTCAGAGGTTCAGTCCACTCTCAAGGCAGGAGCACGGCAGGGTCCAGGCAGGCATGATGTGGGAAGAACTGAGAGTTCTACATCTTCATCTGAAGGCTGCTAGTGGAAGACTGGCTTCCAGACAGCTAGGATGAAGGTCTTAAAGCCCATACCCACAGTGACACACCTACTCCAACAAGGCCACATCTCCTAATAGTGCCACACCCTGGGCCAAGCAGATGCAAACCACCACAGGCAGCATATTCAGACCTGGAGCTTTTGGGAAGTGATTGATTCACAAAGTCTCCAATGTCACTCATAGATTTATTCCTTGATGGTTCATGGGACATTAGTGGGAGGCAGTGGACAGTGGTTGGGGCTACTATGGACCATGGAAGGATGTCTTTTTCTCTTCTCTTTTTCTTCTTTGCTCTTCCTGGATGCAAATATAATGTGAGCAGCTCTAACACACCATGCCTGGTTTGCTCAAGAGTTGTTATCTTGCCTAGAGCCCAAAGCAATAGAGCTAGCCGACCCTGCACTGACACCTCTAAATCCAAGAAGCAAAATAAATCTTTCCTCCCTTCAATGGAGTGTCTCCCAGTACAGAAATCTGAGCATCAAAGTTCATGATGGATTTTAAAACCCCAGGATTAGACAGAGAGCAAACACTATGTGGGGACTGACATTGGACAGCCACTTTGAGTCGTGACCTCCCCCCCCCCCCCCCCCCCCCCCACACAAGCTAAGAGAAAGCCTTCAGCGCCTCTGCAGATGCCCTGACGCTGGAATTCTAGTTTTTGGAACTGTGAGAAAATACTTTTCTTGTTCTTGGTCTTACGGTCTGCGGCATCTTGTACCTGATACACTCAGCACTAGTGTATGAAGGAGAGAGAGCAATCCCAGTGAGATTAGAAGAACTTGATTCAGATGGGACCCAGAAATAATACAAAATGGGAAACTGGATAGGGTTATATACACACACGCCTTTTAAAATGCCTCACCTCTCTCTCTCTCTCTCTCCCTCCCTCCCTCCCTTCCTTCTGTTTCTGTGTGTCTTCCCATATTTTATCTTAGTTATAGCAATAAAATTTAAAAAAATTAAGAAACACTGCTAATAATAAAAATCATTTGATATAGTTTTGAAAGAGAAGGAAAAGCAGGAGAGTGTCAGGTTATGAAACCCTTCCAGGTTTTCTAAGCTGGTCACTGTTGCCAATGTGTTCACTGACATGGTATCTAACTCCTCGTACTCTGATGATTAGAGGGATGAGAAGAAGGCCCAGCCTTCCCAGGCACTGCCTCAGAGGGAAAATCACATGGGATTCTTTTGGACTACTATGTGGTTCTTGCTACACCAATGCACTGAAAATCGAATTCATAGATCCAGCATGGGGAGTGGGGGAGAGGTACCTACACTCCATCCTTCCTCATTACCTAATATGACCCTCTCTTGTGCTCTCTCTCTCCCCCTGCCCCCTCTATCTCTCCTTCTCTCCGTCTCTTTCATTTCTGAGTTTAGGTCACTGTACTTCACATTTATATTTTCCAGGGACATCCATTCACCTACAAATCTCTTTTATCTCCCATATCCTACATCTGAACAGTATTTCACAGTATTCACGCACCGAATTTTTGTTGTCCATTCTTCTGCTCACAGACACTCAAACTACCTATTTCTGTTTCCTTCCTATCGCAAACAGAGAGGCAGTAAGCATGGGCATGGGCTAAAATCCATGGGAGGATGTGGAGTCCTCTGCGTCTACACCCAGGAGTGAAAGAGCTGTTTGTAATTTTTTCCCCTGAGAAGCCTCCACGCTGATTTCCATAACATCTGCACTGGTCCATACTCTCAGTGCCATGAGTAAAGGATCCATCTTCACCCTCTCCAGCATTTGTTGTCAGGTTCCTTAGTAGCAGCATCTGACTAAGGTGAAGCGACATCTCAAAGTTGTTTGAATTTCCATTTCTCTGGTAAGTAAGGATGCTAAACACGTTTGAAAAGTTGGTTATTGGCCATTTGTGTTTTCTTTTGAGAACTGTCTGTTCATCTCATTAGATAATTTGTAGACTGGCAGCTTGTTTCCTTGGTGTCTACTTCTCGCTGTGATTTGTGAATTCTTTTTATTATTCCTCTGTGTGAAGTACAGCTGGGAAAAATTTTCTTCCATCACATCGGCTGTCTCTTTGCTCTGTTACAACCTATTTGCAGTATAGAAATCTTTTCTCTTGATGCGTTCCCACTGTATACTAACAATGAACTCCAAGAAAAAGAAGTTGGGAAAAATATCTTATTCATAATCTCGCCAAAAAGTAATAAGGTCACTAGGAATAAACTAAACTGAAGAAGAGAAAAATGTCGACAAGGAAAACTTCAAGACACTGAAAATATAAATCAGAAAAGACACTAGGCAACAGAAAGAACTTCTATGTCTCTAGGTTGGTAGAATTAATAAAAAAAAAATGGCTACATACCAAAATTAGCCTACAGATTTAATGCAATACCCATTTAAAGTCAGATGTCATACTTTATGGATCTAGGAAAAAAAACAATATAAATATTCATATGGAACCAGAAAAGATGTTGAATAGTCAAAACAATTCAACAAATGGTGCTGGCAAAACTGGATTCCACCCCAGAACAGTGAAACTGGATTCTTATCTTTCACCTTGCACAAAAATCAACTCAAATTGAAGCAAATACCGCAATTTAAAACGCAAAACACTGCCGTTGCTACGGGAAAACAGAGGGACTGCTCTTCAAGGTACTGCCAAGCATCTCTGAATAGCACCCTCCAGTGGCCAAGAAGTAGTCCCGAGAATTGGCAGGTGGGACTTCTGTAATATAAAAGTGTATGTGTGTGTGTGTGTGTGTGTTTCCTCTTTTATTTTCTTTTTGAAACAGCATCTCAATATAGCCAAAAATAACACTGAACTCTTGGTCCTCTTGCCTCTGCCTCCTATGAGCTGGGACTATAGGTGTATCACCATGCCTGACTTAAGGAGTTTTTCCATGAATAAAAGGAGAAAAATAAGGCAAAAAATCAAATGACTTAAAAGCTTTATTTTTATTTATTTTTAAATTTTATGTGCATGCGTGTTTGCCTGAATGTACGTCTGTGAACTACATGTGTGCTCGGTATTCACAGAGGCCAGAAGAGGGTACTGGATCCCCTGGAACTGGAATCACAGATAGCTTTGAGCCACCATGTATATCCTGAGAATTGAACCTGAGTTCTCTGGAAGAGCAGTCTGTGCTCTTAACAGCTAAGCTATTTTTCAGTCCCCCTACAATTTGCTTATCTTTCCTTTGCTTTTCTTTTTTGTTCTGCTGTCAATTAAAAAAACAAAAAGCAAAACCAGAGGAAGTTGATACTAAGTTACCATCGCTGAGTTTCCCTGCTTCTGCCAGAAGTTGGGTAGAGAACTTATCATTGTTTCATTAAATTCCCATAGTAACACCATAGTAACAAGTAAACAACATATTGACCTGATTTTGTAGATGAGGAAGTTGAAACTGGGAGAGAGGGCAGAGAAGGAGGAAGCGACAAAAGTCTTATAGCTAACGAACGGATCAGGCACTAAAATCAAAGTGCGTGGCCTGAAATCGAAATCAATGCTCTACTGGCAAGTTAGTCTAATGCTTGGTCTTAGCTTTTTCAGCACATTCAAAACTTTAGAACAGATTATGTTATAGCGGGAATTCTGCCCTCTGAAAGCATCCCCAAGAGAAAGCAACAATTATAAAAATGCCATCTTTAAAGTGAAGAGCTAATGGTTTGTTAGTGGAATGAACCCCCTTCTGCTCATATGTGGCTTGTTGTCCTGAAAGCTATTAAAACTTAAATTTGACATATATCTTAGGCAAGAGGACTCATTACCCTGACAACCTCCAACTTCATGTATCCTCTAGCCTGAATCATGCTGTCTGGTCACCAAGCCTTCTGCGAAACTGTCCACTTCATTTCCATAGTTACGGTCCTAGAGACACTGCTATGAGGTTTGGCTAGAATGGCTGTGGCACCTCCTGGTGACTGGTCCTCACTTCCTTCCCTGTACCACCTGGACCAGTTCTGTACACAGAACCACATTTTCAAAATATTCTGGGCACTTGGTGCTAAAGATACAATAATTACCAGTGAATCAGGAGTTTAAAAAGGACACAGTGCTGACCTATATAATTCTTGAAAAATATGAAGTGGTGGGGGTGTGGTGGTTTGAATATATTTGGCCCAGGGAGTGGCACTATTAGGAAGTACGGCCTTGTAGGAGTAGGTGTGACTTGGAGGAAGTGTGTCATCGTGAGTGTGGGCTTTGAGACCCTCCTCCTAGCTGCCTGAGGAGTCAGTCTTCTCCTGTTTACCTTAGAAATAAGATGTAGAACTCTCAGCTCCTCCAGCAACATGCCTGCCTGGACACTGCCATGCTTCCCGCCTTGATGATAATGGACTGGACCTCTGAACCTGTAAGCCAGCCTCAATTAAATGTTGTTCTTTATAAGAGTTGCCTTGGTCATGGTGTCTGTTACAGCAATGGAAACCCTAACTAAGACAGGAAGCATGTTGGGAGGACCTGGGAGGAGCTAAAAAGAAGAAATGGATATTGGCATGGTCATAATACACATATATATCAAATACTCAAGGAATAATGTAATTATAAAATAAACTGGAACTCAAACTCAAGATCCTACAGAAAAAGGAAATATCAAGCCAGTTTTTGTTTTGTTTTTAATTTCCTCAGGCTGACACCTCTCTTGTATTTGCTTCTGGACGGTAGTCATTCTCTTAAAAACTGTTGCCAACACAAATGCTCGTGTGCAGCCTGTGGAACCAGTAACCCCAGTGGCTCCTTGCCACTTTTGAGAGGTGTTCTGGCAGGAAGGGTGGGATGAGTTCACCTGGAAACCACAGCATGTTTATTTGACCTTACTCACTTTTCCCCCTCTGAGGCCCAGCATGTAAGTAGCGGAAGATAAGTTCAGTAATCTGTTGAATACTACTAAATGAATACAATATTTGGGACATTGCAAGACAATCTAAATTATCTCTGCAATAACTGGATACGTCCATATTTAAATTTAACTTTCCACTGATTTCTTAAGTGTAATTTTGAGCTCTCTCGGGAAATGATTTTCTTTTCCATTTTTAACTGTTGGTCTGAAATTATACAATATTTTACACTAGTCACATTTTGTCCCTTTTATCTAAAATGCCAATCCCTTTGAGGTTTACCTTGCAGCATGACCAAAGACTGCCTAAGCCGGCTGTTCTCCTTCCGAATGCTTCTTAGTTTTTCTTTCAGGCTTTCGATTTTGTTACAAAGTTCCTCCTTTGACAGTTCCGTTAAGGGTGTTTCCTCATCGCTGGAACTCTCCCCAGGCAGGAAGGCATTTCCTGAATATGGGTCTCTCTAAAACACAAAGCACGGACAACAAAAGACACTTGGCAGTTCCTTTAACAGCCACCCCACGGTCTTCACACCAATGCCTCTTATCAGACCTAGGCACATCTGCCTCCACACGAAGCTGCTGCAATGCAGGGTCCCAGCTTTGTCCTCCACCCTCCAGAACTCAGGCAGGACACACGGAAAGGTTTTGTTCCTTTTTCAAATAGAAGACAGGAGTCTGACTTTGAAAAGGAGAATATTTTATAGTGCAGTAGACTCAGTAAGGCCACTGTTGAAACCTAGGCTCCCCTGAGGTGGAGCCTGTCTCCAGCCAAGTACTACAAAATTTGACTCTCACTCTGGGTTAACATGCTAGACATGGTGACACATCTCTAATCATGTCTCTAATTCCAGGACTTTGGCAGTAGAGTCAGGAGGTCAGCCTGAGACACATAGGAGGTTCCAGATCAGTCTGGACTAGACAGAAACAATCTTGCCTGCCTGTCTGCCTGCCTGCCTGCCTGCCTGCCTGCCTGCCTGCCTGCCTGCCTGCCTGCCTTCCTTCCTTCCTTCCTTCCTTCCTTCCTTCCTTCCTTCCTTCCT
>JADRCD010197296.1:0-34033 GCA_019843815.1 Montemys delectorum | reverse complement strand
CCTTCCTTCCTTCCTTCCTTCCTTCCTTCCTTCCTTCCTTCCTTCCTTTTTTTTTCTTTTTCTTTTGGAAGCTTAGCAAGCTTCTAACAAATTCTTGCTCTGCACATCAGCTACAGGATGATTTGTAACCATTAAAAAAGACACTACATATTGTAAGGACAGTAGCCACACACAGGAACATATGGTGGCCACTAAAGAAGAGTCGCAGGAGGTTTCTTCGTGTGCTGCTGCGGATGTAATTTCCTAAAGATATATTCATTTGGTGGTAATGCAGGAAACCACACTTTCAATATGTGTGCTCTTCTGTATGCATTTTGGATTACCATAAGATGCTCCTTTTAATTCTCCAGTAAATAGAAGCAAGGAATGGAGCTGAAAGAAAGGGCACTTGCTAAGCATGCACAAGACCCTGGGTGTTGTCGCCAGCCTACAAGGAAAATGTCCAAATACAGGCTTATAGAACATGGTGACTTCTTCCAGTCTTAGAGACTTTTACCTTTATGCTAATATCTTGTTTTGAGGCTAGATATTATTAATGAATAGTCAAAAGTGTGCAAACTCTTTATGATAAAACAAAAAGCCTTTACTAAACAATACCCCCAGTGTAGAAGGAAAAGTCCAGTGATAAAAAGCGATAAGTAAAAAAATATTGATTATCCTCAAATTAAACTATATTAAGTTAATGCAGTTCTAGTACAAATTTAAAATGGAGTATAAATTTGTATGCATAACAGCCAGGAATAGCCAAAAAATTAATGAATTATCAGAAATTGAAACTTCCTCTATAAATTCAAGGTGTTACTAAAAATTCAGAATAATTCAGTTTGGTGCTGCACAGAGACAGTCAATATTACCAAGAAATAGAGGTTAAAAAACTAGGCTGGGCGGTGGTGGCGCATGCCTTTAATCCCAGTACTTGGGAGGCAGAGGCAGGTGGATTTCTGAGTTCGAGGCCAGGACAGTCTACAGAGTGAGGATAGCCAGGGCTACACAGAAAACCCCTGTCTCTAAAAAACAAAACAAAAAACAAAACAAAACAAAACAAAAACAAAAACAAACAAACAAAAAACCTAGATGCCTGAGGAACTGTGATGTAGGACAGAGAAGTCTGGCAGCTCAGTAGGGACGTGAGATCTGCTCCACCAAGCCTGCTGGGATGCTGGCCCATTGGGACTTGAAAAAACAGGTAAAGAAATGGATTCCCTAGCTCATTAAAACACGTATGCATGGACCAATGCTCTCAAACACAGAGATTTATGCACATATACACCCACATGTAGATGTTTCCATATGTATATGCTTCCACATACATGTGCATTCTCGCATGCATATACCCACACGTACACTTGAATGCAAATTCCTGCAGATGCATTAAAAATTTACACATGAAAAGCAAAATGCAAAAACTACAAGAAATATAAATGTTTGTCTTCTCAACTGCTCACAGTATTTAAAAAAAAAAACAAAACAAACTACCCACTGGGCAGTGGTGGTACACGTCTTTAATCCTAGCATTTGGGAGGCAGAGGCAGGCAGATTTCTAAGTTTGAGGCCAGCCTGGTCTACAGAGTGAGTTCCAGGACAGCCAGGGCTATGCAGAGAAACCCTGTCTTGAAAAACCAAAAACCAAACCAAACCAAAAACAAACAAGCAAACTAAAATGAAGAACTTTTATTCATAAGACACATTAAAAAAGAAAATAGACCATAAGAGCCAATGGGAAATATCTGCAGTATTGTTAAACAAAACAGTAACTCAATGGAAAAATGAATAAATGATATAAAGGGGACATTTTACAGAACAGAGAATGTATATGGCCCATCAGTAGACACAGAGATATTCAACCTCATTAGTGAGCACAGAGAAGGTCAAAATCACCATCGATTACCATCTGGGCAAAGCCCAAGAAATCTGACAAAACTAAAGAGGGTGGGCATGGGCCACTGTTTCTCCATATGTTGTTGTATGGAAAGAACTTGGCACACAACTTTGGAAAGCACTGTAACATTATCCTATGAAGTTTATCACTTATCTCCCCTTGCTCTTATAAACAATCTCCAGGGCTATGTGTGCATACAAGAGAACATGCCAAAGATTTTTAACTGAAGCCATAATGGTGAGAATCCAATTGTCTACTGTCAGGACAGGGAACAACTTGTGGTGAACTCAGACAGTAGGATTTATACTGCACCTGACAGTGGATAAATCAGAGCCATACAGAGTCAATGTTAATACAATGTTACATGAATAAAGCAAATTGCAGGGGTAAATATACAATGTATCATTTGTACAGTTACTAAGTGAAGAAACTAGTGCAGTAGTGCACATCTGTGCCAGCTCCTTAGGAAGCTGAGGCAGGAGGATCACTTGATTTCAGGAAACAAGGATATTCTAAACAATGTAGTGAAAACCCTCCTCCAAAGAAAGACAGAAATGAGAAATTGATATGATTGATAAATTATTTAGAAACATGTGCTATATATAATATATTATATAATATATGATACATAATAGATATATGTGATATATTACACAATATATAATCTATGATATGTAATAGATATTTATATATGAGTGAGCTTTATTTTTCAAAAAGCTGGCTAGAGACAAAGTTCAGTGGCGACGTGGTTGCTTGGCATGTGCAAGACATAAGCCCTGTGGTGGGGTAGGAGGGAACAGAGCATACAAAGGCAAGATTGCATATGACTGCATCTGGAGCAGACAGATGGGATCCATCTGAGGGCAGGAAGTGGTTCTGTTGGAGTTTATTTCTTTTTAAATAAACATATGCAGAGGAAAAAGAGAATATTTGTTCCCCAGTCTCCCTGCCCACAGCGTAGCATCTCTTCCTTTGTATACATGATTCCCCAGTCTCCCTGCCTGCAGTGCAGTGTCTCTTCCTCTGTGTGCGTCAGAAGCCTTCCTCCTTCTCTAATCCCAAGCTTCTTCTCCCGAGCATACGCTCTAGGTGCTCGGGATTTGGTACGTATACATCTCATACTAAGTTGCACACTGTAGGCACTTTACCATCTCTATTACTGTGGGAGCAGGTGATAGGCTTTTCTTCACTGGTAGCTCATTCTTATCCTTTCCTTCTCTGTGGTTTCCTTTCATGGTTTCTCTCTTGAGATTGTCACTGAGCTAGTTCTGTGGTTTATCGTGTCCCAGGACAGCGGGAACAGAGTCACCCGAAAGGAAGCTCATCTTCATCTCTTAGGTTTAGAAATAGTTTCTGAGTTCAAAAAGTGAGACAATAATTTAAAATGTCTCAAACTATGGTGAGATTAAAAAAAAAAAAACCACTAGAAATGATATGTGTGTGCATGTACATATATATGTGTACATAAGTTTACATATACACAAATACACATACACACATATATTAGAACCAGCATATGTGTGTATGGGTGTGTGTGTATCTGTACATATCACTGGAAATTCTCAATGTACAGGGCCATGTGGAAAGACCAAATTCAGATGCCTATAGCATGAGGATTCTTCAACAATTAGTCTGAGAGTAGAAGAGAGAAAAGCACAGGGAAAGCTAATGCAGGGGAGCCTGGAGAACAAAGAGCAGAGACTCAAACTCAAATGTCTGCCTTCTTCCTTCACTGGCTCCTTTAGAAGAAACAATAATCGGGGCTGGCGAGATGGCTCAGCAGGTAAGAGCACTGACTGCTCTTCTGAAGGTCCCGAGTTTAGGTCCTAGCAACCACCCATAATGAGATCTGATGCCCTCTTCTGGTGTGTCTGAAGTCAGCTACTGTGTACTTACATATAATAAATAAATCTAAAAAAAAAAAAAAGAGAGAAGAAGAAGAAGAAGAAGAAGAAGAAGAAGAAGAAGAAGAAGAAGAAGAAGAAGAAGAAGAGGAAGAAGAAGGGGAAGAAACAATAATTTCAGGAGTGGAGGAGACATAGGAGGTAAGCTTTCACATAAAGGAGGGACCACAGAGCAGCAGACCAGCTCCTTGCTTGTTATCTGTGCATTCTAAAGTCTCCGAAGAGGCCCTGGGTCCAGCATCATCTCAGGGTAGCATGCTGCCTCTCTGGGCCATAGATCAGAGACAATCAAACTGATGTTTGAATAAATGGATGAAAACCAGCATCCAGACTCTCCAGATCTTAGGCAAAGCAGCTAGAAAATCCAAACAATCCTCGTGTCAGAGTCAGGAGATAGGCAAGTGTGTGGGGAAACTGATGTAGCAAGAGACTATTCAACATGCTAGATCCTTGTGGAAGATGGAGCCAAGAGAACCTCCAAAGGGCCTGGAAGAATGGGCTCAGCAGGAACGGTAATGGATACTTAGGGACTAGGCAGGGACATTAAGACCTTTGGTAGAAGAGATATAGCCCTCCTCAAATGTTGAGATGACGTGCAAGCTTGCCCCAAACTTGGGTCACATCCCAAGAAAAACACTGGAGTGGAGGATGGTAAGAACATAGGGTTGACCCAAGCTTAAATCCCAGAGTGACTAAACTGATTAACAACTGCTCAGAAGGAAGTTTCATCGTGAATGGGCAAGTTTATGCTTTTTGGGCTGTGTTGGGTTTTGGTTTTGTTTTGTTCTTATCAAGCAGGGATAGAGAACTAGAAGCCTGGTGAGATCAGTCATAGGAAAATGTAGTCAAACCTTCATAGGATTTGTGCTATGTACATTCAACTCTCATAAACACATAAATATGTATTTCACTATATATGTATGAGTTTGTAGGGGAACGAACACCATACATACAATTGTCATGAATATCACCATAGCTAATGTACTCTCATTATATGTCCAAATCTTAGGGGAGAAAATGATGTGTCTGAGTAGATACAAAAGAACAGTATTTTGAAATCTGAAGGATGCCTGTTCAGACAAGAACTCTTTGGATAATAATTGGTCTTATTCTTGCTTTCAAATTTTAGAAAGCTCCTGTAAGAAAGAAAAGAATTCAGACAAAGTCACCAGAGGAAGGAAGGAAAGAAAGAAGGAAGAAGGAAGGGAGAGGAGGAAGGATGAAGGGAGGGAGAGAGGGAGGGAGGGAGAGAAATTATTAGTAGGTGTTAGGCACAGAGGCAAATCTGTGAGCTGAGGAAGATGGATCAACTATGTGAGCAAGCCCTTACCACTGTGGCTTCCATGTAACTGCAGACTGCAGCATGTGAGCAGGAGATCGCTTTCTACCTTACATAAGCTACTGTGCACTATTTGGATCTTTGCAGTAAATATCACCAAAGTCTAAAATGTGGTGCACAGAAGTGGGGATACCTAAAACAGGACACCTGTTTATATACTCAGAGGTCCAAAAGGCACAGGGTAGCCTGGGGAAAGGGCCACTGACTCTTGTTAGCTTTCAGTAAACACATTTGGTAAAATTGTCACCTAGAGTGCCTATGAAGGTAGACCACACTCCCAAGGACGCTGGAGAGAGAATTTTGGTGTGTTCCAGTTGCTTTGTCAGTAATAGCAGTTTGCAAGAAGACATAGAAAGCAGTGAGTGCAAGGTGCAATTTAAAGCAACTGAGTTCCGTAGTATTAATCTTCAAGATCTGAGAAACATTCCACAATTACTTCCTAGGTCAGCAGAAGATAGACTTTCACCTTGGTTTTCTCAAGAGCTCTCCTATGTGATCTCTGAGGATGGTCCCGTCCAATGAGATGCTGTGGAGTCAAGGGATACCTTCAAGTATTTGTTTCAAATGGCCTGTAGGTAACTGCTATAAATTGAAGAGAAAAGAAGCTGAACACAGATTTGATAATAAAAGAGGTCTCTCGGGCCCAGGATCTTTGACCAAGTAAAATCTCTGGCTGGTTTGAACTGCAATAGAAACCAATAGAATTATGTAGTTTGGATAGCTATTAAGATTTTTGAGGATAGAAAACTGTCAAAGAAAGCACCACTAGACTCAGGAGCATGAACTTTGTTTATCCCTGACCAACTTCAAGCCTGCACTAGCAAGCTACAATAAGACACTTAATGAAAACCAGAAATATTGATCTTAATAATAACCATTAATGGGAAAGAATAAATGCAAAAAGCCCTGTGCATTGCTTGTGGGCATGTTGACTGTGGGGAACCTTCAGAAAATCATCTTTTGTTTGCTTGTTTGTTTGTGTTTTGTTTTTTCGAGACAGGGTTTCTCTGTTGTCCTGGCTGTCCTGGAACTCACTCTGTAGACCAGGCTGGCCTCGAACTCAGAAATCCTCCTGCCTCTGCCTCCCAATTGCTGGGATTAAAGGCATGTGCCACCACCGCCCGGATTCTGTTCTCTATACAGAGAAGTCCTGTCTCAAAAAAAAAACAAAAAACAAAAAAAAACATAAAAACCCAAAAACATAAAAAAAAAAAAAAAAAAAAAAAGAGAACAGAAACTATATTCCCTTGGTTGGATAAAGAATTAAAAAGGAAAGTGCTGAGAAACAAGGAGAGATAACGCTGAGAATTGTAGACTGCGGCTCTGCTAAACGAGAAGACTAAATCAAAACAACAGAGCACCAACCTGTGCTTTATCCGGGGCACTATTTGCGTTTTCTGAGTTCACTGTCTCTGTCCGCTTCCTCTTTCTTTTTCTAAGAACTTGGTTGTCGGTGATGTCATCTGTCTGCAAGATCTTCTGCATTTTCTCAATTAATCAGCCAAGGCTTTCTGAAACCATCGAAGGCAGAAACGCCCATGTAGGTGCTGCTGCTCTGCATGTGGTTCTTGCTTCTCCTTAAAAACAAAAACAAAACACAGGGTGCCTCAGCCTGCCGCCTGCTCAGGCGAGCTGCTTCCACGGAAGACGCCATGCAGTTGTCTTTCTCACTGGCCAACTTCCTGTACATTTTTACTCGACAAAACAAAACAAAAAACAAAAAACAACCCCCCCCCCCCAAAAAAAACCAAACCATAAGCTTGGTGCTGGAGACATGGCTCAGTGGTTAAGAGCACTGACTGTTCGTTCAGAGGTCCTGAGTTCAGTTCCTAGCAACCACATAGTGGCTCACAACCATCTGTAATGGGATCTGATGTCCTCTTCGTGTGTGTCTGAAAACAGCTATGGTGTTCTTATATACATAAAATAAATTACTAAAACAAAGTCTATGGCAAGGAATTGATACATAGTAGCAAGTCATAATTTAAAAAAAAAACAAAACCAACAACCTTTACCTTTGTTACCACCCTCAAGCTGCTCATGTGGTCAGGTTCAACTAGTTGTCTTTAAAAATGTCAAATAGTGTAAGAACAATTTCCACTTGTCATTCTTGTCAAGTAGCTGTGAAGAATCTACAGGTTTTAAAAATTCTAGGTGTATATGAACATTATCACAAGAATTGAAGCTATGCACTTCTAGGAAAATGTATTAATAATAGCCGACAATACCAAGATGGAAGGTGAAAGCGTTCCCAGGAGATCAATAAGAATTGCTTAGAACTGAGTTTTTGTTTTAATAGGTGTTTTTCTTCCTGAAAAGTCTGACGTCTTACAATGGGACGTTCCCCTTATCAAAAGCTAGCTGACTGTATCAGTAGGGCTACAATGATGATGACATTTAACCTTGGTTATGTGTAGCTGGTGAAGCATATTAGGTCTTACTTAATCTTCAGAGTATCTGTTTTAGTTGGTTTGTTTCCATAAGCATTTAATTATAAATAATAAAACTGAAGTCAGATCGAGCATATGAATCTTCATGAAATATATAGACTATTGAGCACACAGCAATATTTTGCTTCTTATCAAATTACTATAAATGCATTAGCAAATACACTACTTAAAATTTTTTATTCACAAGGTTCATAATAAGACACTGGAGTACAGCTTTTTGGAAGCTATATTTACTACTGTGATGAGTGAAGTTTTCAAGATAACATAGTTGGGCATAGTGGTGCGCACCTGCAATCCTAGTACTTTGAAGAAGATGTTAGCCTGGGTGACACTGTGAAATGCATTTTCTAAACTCTGAAATAAAATAAAACATAAATGTACAAAAAGTAAAAAATTGATGGCTCAGTGGTTAAGAGTACTGACTGTTCTTCTAGAGGTCCTGAGTTCAATTCCCAGCAACTTCATGGTGGCTCACAACCATCTGTAATGGGATCCATTGCCTTCTTCTGGTGTGTCTGAAGACAGCTACAGTGTACTCATATGCATAAAATAAATCTTTTTTTTTTCCTGTTTTTTCGAGACAGGGTTTCTCTGTGTAGCCCTGGCTGTCCTGGAACTCACTCTGTAGACCAGGCTGGCCTTGAACTCAGAAATCTGCCTGCCTCTGCTTCCCAAGTGCTAGGATTAAAGGCGTGGGGCCACCACTGCCCGGCGAAATAAAACTTAAAAAAAAAAAAAAAGCTGGATAGCATTTTGCTTAATTGGGATTCTAATAGGATGTTTACTCCCATAAAAATAATTTAAATGTTATGTGTGTTTTTGCGTGTGTGTGTGTGTGTGTGTGTGTGTGTGTGTGTGTGTGTAAAACATGCCACAGTCACTGGGTTCAAGGGATTGAACACAGGTTTCCTGGCTCATGTGGTTTTTTGGTTTGTGGTTTTTTGGACTGGGTTGAGATGGACTCTCTTTGTAGCTTTGATTTCCATTTCCCTGATGGTTGGTGAGATTTAACATTTTTTTTTAAAGATTTATTTATTATTATATGTGAGTACACTGTAGCTATCTTCAGACACACCAGAAGAGGGCGTCAGATCCCATTACAGATGGTTGTGAGCCACCATGTGGTTGCTGGGATTTGAACTCAGGACCTTCGGAAGAGCTCTTAACCGCTAAGCCATCTCTCCAGCCTCGAGATTTAATATTTTTCATGTGCTTTATGGCACATCTATTCATTTTACTTCCCCCATTATTGATGAGTCTGGTTTCTTGTTTGAATTTTGACTCTGTAGGTTACTGTTGGTAAACAGACATTTTCACAATATTAATACAGCACGGACAGGTCCTTTTCCGGTCTTACCTGTCCAGTGTTCTAAATGCCTACTCTCCTAAGTGCTGGCTTACAGTGTGAGCCTCCAAGTGCTAATACTCACCTTTTGTGCAAACCCGTTAAAAAAAAAGTTTATATTTACATATTTCTTCTCTCATGATATCTTTCATGCTGATAGAAACTGGTATATGTTGATGCCAACCTATAAGCTAATGAAAATTTAAATTGAGAACAGGTTAGGGAGAAGTTCCTCCGTGGCCAGTAAAACGGATTTTGACATAAGGAAAAAGAAAAAGTGCTCCCAGGTTCTTTTGCTGAAGCCAGCATTATTACACTCACAGCTAAGCCAGATTTAAAAAAAAAAAGACTACAAAAAAGAAAAATATAAAACAATCTTTCCAATGGACAGGGGACAAATACTGTTGACAAATTTTTGTTGACAAAAATACTTGCAACTGGCTGGGCAATGGTGGCGCACGCTTTTAATCCCAGCACTCGGGAGGCAGAGGCAGACGGATTTCTGAGTTCGAAGCCAGCCTGGTCTACAGAGTGAGTTCCAGGACAGCCAGGACTATACAGAGAAACCCTGTCTGGAAAAACCAACCCCCCCCCAAAAAAAAACCCCAAAACCTTGCAACTGAATTCAAGAATACATCAAGATCTTCCACCATGATGTCTACGATACTTCAGCGCTGCAGGGGATGGTTCCATGTATGTCAATCAATAACCTTAATTCAATATATAATTGAACTCAGGACAGAAAGCACCCGATCATCTCAGTAGATGTGGAAAGGCACACAATAAAACCCAGCATCCCTTTGTGAAGTCCCGAGGCGGATGGACTAGGCACAGAGGGAATCTGTTTCAACATGGTAAACGCCATCACAACAAGCCAGTAGCAAACAGTCTACTAAGTGGAGAAAACCCTCAAGCATTTTCACTAAAATTAGAAATGAGTATCCATTTGCTTCACTCCCCTTTAATATTGTGTTTGAAGTTTTAGTTACAGCAATAGGAAAAGAGATGAAAATGAAAAGGTTGTAAAGAGGAAAAGAAGAAATCAAAGCAGCCTTCTTTGCAGAGGATGTGATGCTGTTCATAAGACAGCCTAAAGACTCCTTGAGCCAACTACGGATGGCTAACGCGCTCAGAAAAGCCACAGTACAAAATTACTACAAAAATCAACCCAAGGATAAAATTCCAATAAAGAAATTGGGGGAAAATCTTATTCTTACTAGCACAAAACTAACAATAAAAACCAAAAAAATAAGAAAACAAAACAAAACAACAACAAAAAACAAAAATTCAAAACCCCAACCAGGTGGTGGTGGCATACACCTTTAATCTCAGAACTCAGGAGGCAGGAGGAATTCTGTAAGTTTGAATCCAGCCTGGTCTACAGAGTTAGTTCCAGGCCAGCTAGGGGTACACAAAGAAACCTTGTCTTGAAAGACCAAAACAAAACAAAACAAAACAAAAAAATCTTGCCTTGGAATAAACTTCAAGGAAATGAAAGAATTTTACAAGTAAAAGTTTAAAATACTGAAGAAAAGGATTGAGAAAGACAAAGCTGGGAAGATGTCCCATGCTCAGGGGTTAGAAGAATCTGTATTGGGAAATGGACATTTTGTGAGAAGCAATCCAAAGATTCAATGCAATTCCATTCAATTGCAACTCTGTGGTTCCCAAAATGGAAAAACAAACCAAAAATTCATATGGAAACACGAAGACAAAACAATCCTGAAATCCAGGAGTGCAGCTAGTGGTGTTACCATACCTCATTGCAGGTTACACTACAGACAAAAAATAATAAAAACAGCACGGTGCTAGCACAGCAAATGGACAAACAATGGCATAGAAAACAGGAGCCAGATATAAGACCGTGGAAGTATAGCTGCCTGAGTTCTTACAAGGAGTCCAAAAATACACACTGGAGAAGAGACAGCATCTCCAACAAATGGTGCTGGAGAAACTGAAAATCAATATGTGGATGAATGAAAACAGATACTTTCCCCTCACCTTGACCAGAACATCAATTCCAACTGGATTACAGACACAGTGTAAAGCCTGAAACTCTGAAATTTCTAGAGGAAGACGTAGGGATACCCTATGAGGATATAGACGTGGGCAAGAACCAGTCACTTGGAGGGAAAATGCCAACAATCAACCAACGGTAGTTCATAAAATGAAAGGTTTTAGACAACTCAGGACACTCCATTTTGTTAAGAAGCAGCCTATAGAATGGGAGAAAATATTTGCTGGTTATACATCAAACCAAAGATTAATATCTAGGCTCTGCAAGTAAATAACAATCTAGCCATCAAGAAAAGAGCCAAAATAAAAACAAGCTCTGTAAATGAAAAAAATAAAAAATAAAGAACAAAAATCCGACATCACCTACCACCAGAGAAACAAAATTAAAAGTATACCGAGGTTCATCTCACTTTGTTCAGATTAGCTATGCTTGAGAGCTCAAATGACAGCAGATGCTGATGGTCTGGAGAAAGAGGACCTACCTGTTCATTATTGGAAGGAGTATAGATGGATTCAGCTACTATAGAGGTCTGGTTGGCAGTTCCTCAAGAAGATAGAAACACACCGTGCATACAATCAAGCCATTTCATTCCTGGGCATATATCCAGAGGACCGTACATCCTATTGCAGATATGCTTGTTCACGCATGTTTACTGCTTCTCTACTCATAATAGTTAGGGAATGGCCTCAGCACTCACATCTATGAGAATATGAATGGGCAATGAAATTGGGCTACATACACTAGGTTTTTATATTTCATTAATGTACTCAGCTGTACGGTGAAATTATGAAATTGGTTGGCAAACGGACAAAACTGGAAAAAAAATTATACTGAGTGAGATAACCTTAGCTCAGAAAGACAAAGGTCAAATGTTCTCTTTCAGACGTGGATCCTAGCTTTGAATCTGTAGATCCTCATGTTTAACATGAACCATCCATTGAATCCAGGAAACTGGAAAATGACCATTGTCAGGGAAAGGGGAGCTGGTAGAACATAGCTATTATGAAAGCCGAGTGGGGTGGGGCATGGGGAGGGATATGGGAGGTGGAAAGGTTTAAGCAGGAATTTGAAGGAGGGTAAGGGAGGTAAAGGAGGATTAGCCAAAATGAAGATGCTGTGCAAAAGCCATATGGAAGCCTACTACTTTGTAAGTCAATTAAATACTGCAGGTTAACAAAATAAATTTAGAAGGGAGATACTTTGCTTGGTTAAATAATACTGCCCCTACAAACCACTGTTTATTAAACAAACAAACGCACGTATCCAGTACCAGGTGTGGGATATATCCTTATTAGTTGTTAGGCAGGGATGCCCTGGAGGCCCCACCAAGTAGTACCAGTTCTTGCCATTCCTCTTGGTGGCCCACCAGAATTAGATGCAAAGACCCTATTTCTCAAGATCCTACAGACCTAGGTTGCAAGAAGTACAGAAGTCAAGCTTGTGTTCAGCTCAAAGCTTCCTCCTGCTGGCTAGCTTCCATGGTACGAGAAGGAGCTATCTATGGAAGTTGCTTGGGGAGAAAAGGCACCAGCAGTCATACCCAGCTGCAAACCCTACATACTTCAAAGGCCACCTGATGGGCAAGATGTGCCCACTGGTACAATAGTTACCCTGTTTTTATGCTCTCTCATGGGATCCATAGGAGGATATGCTTCATACCACAAACTTTGTCAAAAACAAAAACCATCATTGGGGATTTTATAGGCCTGTGGGGCATGTGAGGGACTCATTACTGTTGTTCAGTTAAATTTACATGGTGCCAAACTAACACTCTAGATTTGTGTTTACAGTCATAAGCCAAAGATGCCCTCAACCTTAATCAGAGAAGCTTGCTTTTGCAGTGAATGTCAGTGGTGAACGCAGAGACTTGTGGCTGCTCAAGTTGCTGAGAATGAATTATGATTGAGAGCTAAAACCTAAACAATCCTCTTAAACTACAGTCTCTAGGGGCCTGGGGAAGAAGGACTGGAAAGACTGTAAGAGCCAGAGGATAGAGAAAAGGCCTGTGAAATGCTGTCTTCAGGACCAAACACAGCTACGACAAACATGAGCACGAGGCATCTACAGTTGCCTGCACTGGGCTTGTACAAGATTGAGGCAGTCAAGAGTCAATCCTGGACTGGGGGTGGGTTCATGGAGGCCTAGCCTTCCCTGCAGAATTACTGCTTACTGATGGATTACTGATGGATTCCACGGGAGGGATAGTCATTGTCTTCAGTTTTGTGCCCACCGAGGAGCCCAGTAGGCTCCAATAGATACTTCCAAAGGTGTGGTTGTACAATGAGCCCTGGTTAAAGTCTGTGCCACAGAAATCTAAATCATAAATGTGGAAGAGGGTCCTGTAGGGAGGAGTAGAAATGGCAGGTGTGGGAAAGAAGGGGTGAGAGTGATCAGAATATCTTTTATACCTGTATTAGATTATCAAAGAACAAATTAAATCACTATGAAGTGGGAAAAACACTATACCTACTTTCATGATAAGACACAGACCCACTACCAGATTTAGCAACTATTTCTTTTCTATGACACTCAGGCATAGGTAGTAAAAGAAGAAAGAATATTGTGAATTTAAAAATAACTCATTGTCAATCACAATGCCACCTGCAGAACAAGAAAAAATGTTTCCAATTTGTGCATCTGACAAGGGATTAATAACCAAAACATATACAATACAGTTTGATTCAAAAATGGTCATGGACTTGAAAAGATATTTCTATATAGCTATCATTCAGTGACTCTTTTGTTCTTAAGCTGACAGAAACAGCTTAAAAATTACTTTGTCTCTCGGCTTGGAGCTGGAAGAAGAGCCAGCCTTGGGTTCTCAGTTTCTATTTCTAAACCCCACATCCACCAGCTTGTTTCCATGTACAAAAGATTCTATAGCATCTCCAATCAGCTGGAGACCAAATGTCCAAACACATGAGCTTGTGGAGAACATTTTACATTCACACCAATAACAGGTTTATAAATGACCAATAAAGGCAAAGGAGAAATGATACAGTTATATATAATCCCCCAAAATTCTTATAAAAATAATCAACGTCTGTAAGGAAGATGAGGACCATGAGGTGGCTCAGTGGATAAAGATGCTTGCCATTCAGCATGGTGACCTGAGCTGGATCCTGGAACCCAATGGTAGAAAAGGGAAGCAACTCCTACAAGCTATCCTCTGACCTTCATATTCGCCATGATACATGGACCTGGCTCTCCCACACCAAAAACTTAAGACAGCAACGATAATGTAAATCAAACTCATGGTGAGTTACCACCACCTACTCATGAGGATGGTTGTGGCTGCCAGCAGCCACTCATACAAATGGGTTTTCTGGAATGGGGGTCAAGGCCTGAATAATTTGGGATATGGGAAATGTGGGAAGGGTTTGAAAAAATTAGACCAACACGTGGTGTGCTTTCAGTCCCCCATCATTCACTGCAATCTCCTTGTTACAAGCGAACAGGTAGATAGGTAAAGCAAAACCCCTCCCCCAAGTTCATCAGCAACAGCCCAGTCAGCAGCTTCATCTTCAGTCTCTGGAGGAAGGACTTCCAGCATAACTGGAACTTGGAGAGAGGTGTGGCTATTAGCAGGAGGTAGGCAGAGAGGCATGGCTATCTGTGGCAAGGCAGGGTCTGAAGAATCAGCCCTCAGCTGTAGGAGGGTCACGGTTCCTCCCTTTTTATTTAGAAAATAGCAGGATTAAGGCGTAATCATGTATAACAGTCCTGCACAGGAATTTTCATGGTGCCTTGACAATCTCTCCTGCAGTAATATATCTACTGGCAAATCTCTTTACCCGTCATAGGAAATCACATGCAGCTAGTTTGCATTCTACAAACCGAGCTAATTTCGTGTGTGTGTGTGTGTGTGTGTGTGTGTGTGTTTAAACACACAGCCACTTGGCATGTGACCCTGTCTTAGGTGGAGACTGTCAGAGACCTAGCTCGCTGAATGTGGCTTTTCCATGAAGCACCTTATTTCTGTATAACCAATGCCAAGACATGCCTCTACTGTCTGCAATGTCAAAATTATCACAGTCTCTCTGGAGTCCACTTTTTCTGAAGTCCATGTGAAGTAGCGCTGGTGTGCTGATGGGCAGCTGAGTGTAGACACCTAATTGAGTTGTAAAATAGCAAGCTAGGAGCCTTTTCAACAGCTTCGCCTAGAGAATAGGCCTTCAATTCAGTTGTTAATAAGTAACTTCCAGGCTAGAAGTGATGGTGACTGACAGAAAACAAAATTCACACGTATTGTGATGTGGAGAACCTGGGAACTTCCTGCTGTGGTGGTCATGTAATGTAAAACGGTACAGCTGCTGTGGAAATCTTAGCCGGAGTCTTGAAGAACATGTGTGTCATCGTGTTTACTTGAGCATTATTTGCAGTAGCTAAAGGGACCGAGGTGTCTATTGCCAGGGACGCTGGTAAACAAAGGAGCGAGTATGTATATCACATCACTTGGTCATGAGAAGAATTTCCTATGTATGCTACAATGCATGAACCTTGATGGCTGTGTGGTTCAAATGTAAACTGTCTCGTAGGGAGTGAATGTGTACTGTTGGCATAGTACCCTACAGAGACTGTTCCTGTTGTGCCAGGAAGCATTTGTGAACCCCAAAAGACCACCAAGGAGCTGATTCTGATACAGTCACATTAGGGTCTCTTTATTATAAGCTCAAGATTGGGCTCCTCATCAACCCTGACAAAGCAGGAAGGTGGAGCCCTGAGCCTAGTTTTAGGCAAGTGTTTATAGAGGCAAGAAAAGGGTATCCAGTCCGGTACACATCTGATTGGGGGGCCTTTAACATAATTGGCTGCTGCTGGGAGCCAAACATAAACTTAACTTCTGCTTTGTTTTTTGTTTTTTGTTTTTTTTTTAATTTTTCTTTTCTTTTCTTTTCTTTTTTTTTTTTTTAAGATTTATTTATTTACTATTATATGTAAGTACACTGTAGCTGTCTTCGGACACACCAGAAAAGGGCATCAGATCTCATTACGAATGGTTGTGAGCCACCATGTGGTTGCTGGGATTTGAACTCAGGACGTTTGTAAGAGCAGTCAGTGCTCTTAACCACTGAGCCATCTCTTCAGCCCAACTTCTGTTTTTTTTTTGTTTGTTTGTTTTTTTCTTGATTGTTTGTTAGGAAGTGAAGTGCCAGAGGCAGGCTTATAATGTGGAAGTGCAGATTTGCTGGGGAATAACCTAGAAACTGGTGCTAGATACCAGCTTGTTAGTTAACTCCAGTTCAACCTTAGGTCAGGTTCTCTAAAAGGGAGTCTGAACCCAAAAGATCTGGTCTCTCACTCCCCTACAGAGAGAGACTGCTCCCCCCCATAGAGAAGGCTCCTGTACAGAGCCTGCTCCCCTACAGAGCCTGCTCCCCTACAGAGACTGCTCCCCTATAGAAAAGGCTCCCCTACAGAGACTGCTCCCCTACAGAGATGCTCCTACCTAGATTGGCCAACCCTGACTCCTTGTTTAGATGAATGCAGTAACTTTGCTTCTTTGGTCAACTGTACATAATGAGGGAGCTGAGATTCTGGGGTGGGGTGGGGTGGCTTCTATATCAGACAGCCCAGACCATCTGATCCCAGCTTCTCCCCTTGTGTTGGTATGTATGTCGTTATCTTGGTGTCTGCCATTGCTTCATCCCCTCACTGTCCCATTTAGCTCAGCCTCTAGATCCATGCAGAGCACAGCATTGTCTCCTGCTGCCTCATGTGTCAAAAGCCTATGTGGTAGCGCTATTTTTGGTTGTTTTGGACATTTTAAGAGATAGGAACCATATAGAGTGGTGGTTCTCAAGTCTGTGTGGGTTGCAACTCTTTGCGGGAGGTCAACCGGCCTTTTCACAGAGGGCATCTAAGACCATCAGAAATGTCAGATATTTATGATTCCTAACAGTAGCATAATTACAGTTATGAAGTAGCAATGAAGATACTTTTATGGTTGGGGGTCACCATGACATGAGGAACTGTATTAGAAGGTCACAGCGTTAGGAAGGTTGAGAACTACCGCTCTGGAGGAAGTAGGTTACAGGAAGGGATTGGTTCTTGAGGATGTTTTAGCCCTAAGCACTCCTCACCTACTTCTAGTCTGCCATGACCTTGGGATTTTCTCTGCCACTCTCTCTCACCACCATGACCGTTTGTTCAAATACACAGGTTAAGCAGCCATAGAATGGGCACCCTGAGACCACAAGCTGAAATACACTCTTCCTCCATTAAATTCTTTACGTTAGATATTTGGTCACAGCAGTGTAATGATTGTAAGGGGCTTAGTTTCCCCAAATACCAATACAATATGATTTCATTCACAGCAGAATGAAATGAGGTACACAGCAGAAAGTAGAACACTAAGTGGAAAGGGCTGGGAAAGTGGGGTGAGTGAGAATTACTGCATGGCTACAGAGTTTGAGTTTGCAAGTTGGAAGCCTTCTGGAGCTGGATGGTGATGACGGTTATACTATATTATGAATATATTTACTATACTATGGATATATATTCCTATATATGTATGTTCATATTATTCATAAATGCATATATATTCATATATTCTCCCTGCAGAGGCTGCTCCCCTGCAGAGATTCATGTATGTATATATGAATATATACTCATAATACATATATATTAACACACATTCATAGTAGAGTATTTATTATGAATATATTTACTACCACTGATGTGTACAGTTACATATTGTAAAGATGGCAGCACCTGTTAGTGTACACTTTAAGCTTTTAATTTAATTTTACGTTGCATGTGTATTTTGTCTGCTTGTAAGCTGCACCGTGTGCATGGCTGGTGACTTCACTGGTCAAAGAGGGTACTGGGTCTCCTGGAACAGGAGTTAACCGATGTGGGCTGCCATGTGGGTGCTCTTTAAGAGTAGCCGGTGTCCTTAACTGCTGAGCTATCTCTCCAGCCTGTTAATGTGCATTTATCACAACAAAAAGCAGAAACAATTTAACATACAAGGACAGAGTCTTTGCATTGTCTTAACAGCAACTATTGTAGAGTCCTAACTAAGAAGCAGCAACAGAGAGATAAAGCAGAAAGTCAGGGCAGAGATGAGCCCATTGACGGATGCTGAAAACAGGAGTCTTATATTCTCTACCAAAACCACAACCCGGACAAAGGTCATCACAGGCGTGAGCGCGAGACTGTGTGCCCACGCTCACACACACACACACACACACACACACACACACACGCGATGACAATGACATCTGTCTAAGATGTCTGTCCAGCATCGGTCTGACCAGCATCTCCTCACTCGTCGTTGACTGGCACAAGCATCGTTCTTGAGCACTGTGGTCCCGGGTTATTGTTTCAAGCCGCCTTACACCATTCTTCCCACTTTACCTTGCGGGAACATCCCTTTGGCTCAGCCTCTTGTACACTCACAGTTGATCACCACACACGTATTCCCACAGGAGTGCCACTCAACTCCCCACAAAGCTTAAGGACTCCCTAGAGAACCTCTTATTATCACTTAGCTGAACAAATTAAACCATAGCCACAGTAATGCCCAAGACAGATGACTGTATGAATAATATAAGCCAGTGGCTTTCAAAGATTTTTCCCCCTGTGTGTTATAGGAAAAAATACAGTTTATGGGGGGGGGGAGTGAAAAAATCACTATTTCAGTTCAGAAATCACGCACATGCATGCACTCGTGGTGTGTGCACACAGGGAGGTAAAACCTTTGAGACACACTTATCTTTACTAAACACTGTATTTCATCTTTTCAAAAAATACTGATTGGAACACAGTAAAACTGATTTTCACAATTGTCCTAGATGGCTTTCCATTGCTGTGATAAACACCGTGACCAAAGTCACTTGGGGAGGAGAGGGTTTATTTCTTTTTTCCTTTCTTTTTCTTTCTTTCTTTTTTTTTTTTTTTTTTTTTTTTTTTGGTCGAGACAGGGTTTCTCTGTGTAGCCCTGGCTGTCCTGGAACTCACTCTGTAGACCAGGCTGGCCTCGAACTCAGAAATCCACCTGCCTCTGCCTCCTAAGTGCTGGGATTAAAGGCGTGCGCTACCACCGCCCGGCAGTTTATTTCATCTTTAACCAACCAGGATAAGGATCCTCAAATGTCTCATAACTATTTAAAAGACATTATCTAAAAGATAAGACAAAGGGAAGGTTTTGTAATGTGAAAGCAAATGTAGTTACAGATATGAATTTTCAATGCAGCTTTTGTCTACATGTAGCAAATCAATGACATAATTAATACATGAAATCAAATCTACCTAAAATTCTGAGAAATAAAAGTTACCAAGGAGAAGAAAACTAGATGGATGGTCAAAGTACAATTCAGTTGTCTCACCTTTGTAACAAAACATCTCCACTATAAATTCCATAAAACTGTGGGAAGAGAACACACAGTACAAAACTGAGCTCCCCCCCCCCCCCCCACACACACACTGTTCCTTTGACACCCTCAGGTCGGATGGTGAACTGCATACTCTTCCTATGGGAATCCCAAAGTGTTGTGAAACAGAGGGATGGCGTTCTACACACCCCATGGCTAGCTTAGCTCTGAAGATGGCTTTCTAGTTTTAACCCAGACTTTTAACAAAATAAAACATGGAGAAGAGGGATGGATGTTTCCTACTACTGTGGAAAAGCTATAATTTACTAGAGGGAGAGAAACTAAGGCTGGAAGGATTCTAACTGGATACTCTTTGAGCGATCCAATTACAGCAGCAATTCCAGAGTTAAAAACAAAACAAAACAACCTCCCCCCCCACCCCCCCAAGCGCGAAGTTGCCAGCGCTTGACTTCTGGAGGGAGAGTATGTGCTACTACTGCCCACTAGAGGGCAGCACAACATGTTTTTACTTAATCCATATTCAAGGAGCACCAAATAGGTTTAAAATTTTCAAGTAGTTGCTACTATATTCTGAATAACAGATGGTTAATATATATGCATACATGTGATCTAAATATCTACACACACGTGTATGTGCACACACACGCACGTGCAGGTCAGAGGACGACTTGTGGGAGGAAGTCAACTGGTTCTGAGTATTGAACTCAGGCCCGCAGGCTTGTTCACAAGCATGGGCCAACATGCTTCCAAGCCATGAGGTTGTTATTTGGAGACGATGTGTAAGCTAAAATCATTAAGTATGGTTGTGGGACTATAGACTTGAATCTTTTAAGAACCACTGACTGGAGGAGCCTGTAGATACATTTTTATTGAGATTACATGAAAGACTATATGTAACCATTACTTATAAAAAGGTTTCCTTTAGCCCCTTGCACATACTACATGATACTATCAGATCTTTCCAATCATGTAAGAATAGGCTCACAGCTAGAATGTATTGAGTTCTCTCCTATGTACCTGTGTACAGACATGTGTGTGTATATAAGTAAGTATGAACATACAACACTATTGTAAGCATTTACTCTCCACTAACGTGTTTAATCCCTCTGCAGTACACAAATGGACGTTTATACTTTAAGGATGAAAACATTGAGATCCGAGGTAGGCCTTGACACAGGCCCTCAGCTGCTGACTTGCAAGCCAGCTAAAAAGACTTTCGTCAGCAGCTTTGCAATACGCTGTGAGTGTCAGTAACTACTACCCCAGAAGGCCCTCCTTGTCTAAGGTGGTTCCAGGCTCTCTGAGACAGGAATCATGGATTGCTTGAGTGCTTGCATGACTGTATTCCTATCCTGACTTGAGGGCTGGAACCCTCTGTCCTACCAGATCTCATCTCAACCCTCTCTGCTCTGCTAAGTTTGGAGGCTAACTCTATTGTCCCCTGGGAGCTGAGTTCAGCCAGTGGAATTCCAGGGAGGAGTGAAGAGGGAGCGAAGACAGTCAATTAGGAGAATTTATCTCTAGGGCCCTGTTCTATGGAGTTGCTTCACATTTCAGGGTTGTTTTGCGTCTATGAGCCTCTTCTAACTTAGTGGAATAGCTGCCACCTTCCCTCTCCCTTTGTCCAGGTCTGGTGTCATGTCGACAGTGACCAGCCCTGTGAAGTAACATCTCCCTTACATTTCTTTGTCTTTAGTCCAAAACATCTGAAAGAGTTGCCTATATTGAAACATTCTAGTTTTAATAAACTGGTAAACATGGAAGGGATCCTTCACCTTCTGGCTGCGTGGGTGTCTATTTACTGCCAGCCACTAGATTCCTTCTGGTGTCAGTCCTCTCTGTGTGGACATCTGCTATCAATAGTACCAACAGTGAGCTTTGGCCAATACAATCGTTTACTGCGGTATCATTGCTGGATTGAATACAACTAGTATTTCTGGCTTCCACATTCTGCCACGACCTGGCTCGTGAACTGAGTGCTTGGTGACCTGCCTTGGTCTTCTTTCATACAGTGTGCCTGGCTTACCTCCATCTCGATGTACTCTACAGCAGAAAGGGATAGCATAGAAACCAGAGGCTGCCGTCACTGGAAGGTGCTCTTAGCTGCTTCATAAGGGTACCTTTCTCTATCAGTTATCAATGAAAAGTCAGAAGCTAGGGGTGAGACCACTGGAAAGGTTGGGCAAGCAACTCAGGAAAACTCTGCATAAAGTTTTCTGTGACTTCAAGGCCTCCAAAATATTTTCTAAGAAATATCAGATTTTTTTTTTTTTTTGTTTTTTTGTTTTTTTTTGTTTTTTGTTTTTTGAGGCAGAGTTTCTCTGTGTAGCTCTGGCTGTCCTGGAACTCACTCTGGAGACCAGGCTTCCCTCAAACTCAGAAATCTGCCTGCCTCTGCCTCCCAAGTGCTAGGATTAAAGGCATGCGCCACCACTGCCCAAGATTTTGTAGTGACTTTATCTTTGGCAACTCTTGTTGCTGCTCATTCTTCTAATACTTAGGTGACTGACTCCTCCGTCCACCAACAGCATAGATGTGGAGTTGAGCCTAAGAAGAGTAAATTCAACCGAAAGCTCTACTTCAGCACGCTTATAAGCCAAGTCCCCTACTTCATATTTATTTTTTATTATGTAGAACAATTTATTCATCCTGAAAGTTCAGAGTAAGGTATGACCATTGTGGCTTGTTGCTTAAAGTATGTGTATTCTACAACTTTAATGACTTTTAAATCAATTTTTAGTTCACTAATAACAATTTTGATGCCAGCATCAATGCTGATGCATAAAAACAAGGAGTAGTTCAACTCTTAAACATTAATTTATCTAATCACTTGAAATATGATAGGACAAACTAGTTACTTTTGAAATTGCTACCCTGTATGGATGACATATATTAATGAAATAACTGGTTCCCATTGGCCAATGTCTCCATAAATTGTGTGCTTTCTATACTTTCATACTTTAGGTCTAAACATGTATTTCAGATAATTACTTAATACATGTTAAGTGGTTTTCCACTCCCAATAATCCTCTTCTTATTCTAATGTTCACACCACCTTTGAAACAACATTACAATTAAAATATCAGCTACATTTTACATTTAAACAAGTTTTTCCCTGCCTCCTGTGTATCTGACATTAAGAAAAATAGACTGACACACACACAATATATGTGTGTATATATATATACACATAAGATATATACATATATAAGTAAATGTGCATATATAGTATACATATACATATTTACGGGCGGAGTAGTCTACTATCAATGTGTTCCTCAGAATAGTGAAAGTGGAAGGAAGGAATGTCAGGAGGGAACACTTCTCTCTGACAGGAGTGCTGGTGAGGCTGCTACAGCTTGTCACAACCAGAACCAGCAAGAGTGACAGTAGACAAGGAGAGTCCAGTTGCTTTCGCACACCCACAGGGTCTCACATTTCTCGCTCAACTGAGCACACTGATAGAAGATGTATGTGTGTGTGGGAAGCTTGCATTTGGACTGAATACTTGTAGATAGATGTTTCTCTGGCCTTTAGTCCCTGTTTAGGAATAAAATTTGTAAAACAAAACAAAACAAAAAAGCCATCCAAACCAAGCCAAAGGGGACAACTACCAGTATGACTGCCATACCATAATGCTTAGGAAATGAAGACAGGAAGGAATCATATTTGCTACGCAACGTAAGGAATCAAGAGCTGATTTAAAGTCCATGGGAAGATGTGTGTAGGTCACATGTAAATGCTATGCTGTTTGCAGTAGACATTTGAGCCTCCATGGGGTTTGGTGTTCTAGTCCTCTTTAGAGATGACTGACTGATTAAAAGAAACCCAAAGGAGAACAAGTGTATGTATCTAATCCCAGGAAGCCACACAAAAGCAAGGAAGGCCAACAGAGGGGACAGTGAGTCCAAAGCAAACAACCTGACTGCTAACTGCGGGGTTCTGGAGTGTCCAAGGCTGCCCGGTCTAATAGGGAGACTTCATGTAGAGTCAAAGTTGGTGTGAGTGGTGTTCATCTCTTCATCTAAACCTCATCCAGACACACTTGACGACGAAGCAGGGCCACACAGTATTATAAATAGTATCTGTAACACCAAACCACTTAGATCACCAGCCCTGGTTCCGGTATCCACCGTGCTGTAGCCTCTCTGGGCCTGTCATCCATCTGTAGAGTGGAGACCATAACAGTACCACACTTCAGTTGACATCTTAGTTATATTAATATTATCATATTTTAATTATTGACTGGAGGAAAGAGGATTAGATTCGTCTCCTATTAGGTTAGATTAAATATGTAGGAGGAGTAAAACAGAGAAGGCAGAAGAGGACTTCCAGAAGCAGCCCTAGTTAATCCCAGTGCCTTATGATGCTTATGACAGAAAACTCAACTTCCTGTCAATAGGGAATTATCAGTGCTATTTTTTTTTCTAGTGAAGGATAAATAGCAGCTGTTTTTCAAAATAGGTCTGTCTGGTTCCTCCCAAGCTGCTTTAGTACTATGGCAGGGAGGGGCGCGCGCGCGCGCGCGCGCGCGCGAGTGCTAGTTCAGACTTATCCAAGTGATGGAAATTGAGTAAGATAAGCATATGTATAGCCCAGGTTGCTGTGAGGACAGAATAAGAAAACGTATCCAAGGCATCAAGTAGCAGCATAGGCAGAAAGCAGATACAACATAAGCGTGAACTATGAGCACAAATAGCCAGGTTGTCTGTATCAAGGTAGCCAGCCTTTCAGCATGGAGGGAGGCAGGTCCATGCTGTCCCCATGCCTCTGCCAGCATGCATCTAACCTCCAGGATGCTACTGGCTCTGGTAATCGAAGCACTAAAACTAAGGAGTTGCTTTTATACTAGTCTTTTATACAAGTCTTTTCAAGGCTGTAACAAAGTATCTGAAAATTTTGACACAAAGAAGGGTTTCCTTTTTGTTTTTGTTTCTTTTGTTTTTGTTTTTGTTTTTGTTTTTTCGAGATAGGGTTTCTCTGTTTAGCCCTGGCTGTCCTGGAACTCATTCTGTAGACCAAGCTGGCCTCCAACTCAGAAATCTGCCTGCCTCTGCCTCCCAAGTGCTGGGATTAAAGGCATGCGTCACCACCGTCCGGCCAAGGAAGGGTTTCTTTTGGGTCAGTTTGAGAAAATGTAGCCCATCCTGGTGGGGAAGACATGGCCCTGAGAGCTCGAGGTCAGAAAGCAGGGGACAAATGCTGGTGTTCACCTGACCTTTGTTTTCCATATTCATTCAGTCCTACACCCAGCACATGGTTGTTACCATCCGGTTTCAGGCCTTTGCTCTCCATAAAACCTCTTTGGAAACAGTTTGTCAAATGCACCAAGATGAGCCTTCTAGGCAACTTCAAATTTACTGAACTTGACAAGCAGGTCTAGTAGTCACGTCTCACACGCCATGTCCATCTGAAACTTGCAATCCTCCTGCTTCCACCGTCTGAGCGGTAGGATTTCAAGAGTGCTCCGTTCACCATGCCTCAGCTTGAGACTAGCTTACCAGGCTGTAGGTCAACAGGAAGTCTAAGATACTAATTGCTTCCCTGCAGGATCCTCTCAGGGTAGATTCTTATCTCATAACAGATGGCCATGGGATTCTGCAAAAACATCTACCAGGCTTACAGGAGTCATGTCCTTAGGGGACAATGAGTCAAAGTCCGTTTCTATGAGGGATGCATGAGCACTGAGGCCACTCTTCACTTATTCACTCTGTCCACTCACTCTTCACAGATTGGCCAGATGGAAGGGAACGTGGAGGAAACAGAACTTGTAAGACTGAGAAATAAGGGTTCCTCAGGATACTAGACCTGAAAGGCTGGAGTGCGACCATCACATAATGAAATAAAAAGTCTCACGACAGACTCTGTGACAATATGTGGTTATGTTGATGAAATACTGAGGCCTGGTGTCTAGGCATATAATAGGGTGTCTAGAGAGCAAGAGCGGAGGTCCACAAAGATGCGGAAGCAGCATCTCAACAGAGGATAGTCTATGACGACGCAGCAAAAGAAAAGCACAGGCTTGCTTCTTTACAGCGAAGAACTGTAAAGGCTTGGAGTATAGCTATAGCTCAGTAGTAATGTGCTCACCTAGCATTGACAAGGCCCTAGGTTCAATTCCCAGTACTGCAAATTATATGTATGTATATGTATATACACATATATATTTGTGTGTAGATTCTTATCTCATAATAGATGGCCATGGGATTTTGCAAAAACATCTACTAGTTGGTAGATGTGTGTGCGTGTGTATGTTTTGTTTATGTATACGTGGTGTATGTGTGTGTGTGTGTGTGTATGTGTGTGTGTGTGTGTGAGATGTACACACATTCAAATTTCTGTAGCCTGAGAAGTGTCAGCATGTGGTGACAGCCCTCTTGCTGCTTCATCTCATGGTAGAAGAAAGAGACAGAGGGAAGAAGCTGCCCTTGCCCGTTCATAACCCACTTTTAAGACAGGCATTGACCTCATATAAGCTTCCACAAGGGTTCTTCTACTCAGAGATTTTTACCTTCCAATGCTATATAATAGCAATCACATTTCAACACACAGGTCAGAAGGGACAAAGCAAGCCCTGGCATTCTGTCTCTGGCAGAAGGCTGAACATCCTGAGTAGGTGGGGCTGAGATTTATTTTCTCCTATAAAATCAGGTCCCCAGAAACTCCCCTTTGGATTGCAGGCTGAGCACTTCTACAGTAGCGCTGTGGGAGGTCAGGGGCTGCCAAGGCTGCAGGCTTTGAAATGTAAACTCTTCTTTATTCTAAGTCAGTAAGTTGGCTGTTTGTTTTCCTATTTGACTCCATAAGTATCTGGGGCCATACAGACATTTTTAATAAAAATTCTTTCTGTCCCAAGGACTCCTGGGAAGTTCTTACACAAGGGTAATTTTCAAACCTCTGAAACTATGTGTTATTTCAATAATTTCAATCATTTCCCATAATTACCAGTTACTCATGCAGTTTTCTTGGTACACAGTATTTCTTTTAAGTGATGCCATTCTTCTAGGCAACGAATGAATAGATACAAAAGCATAAAAATATTTAATGCAGGAAATAAATTTTAAAATTAATGCAAAAGCTCTAAAGATTTCAGAATAGAAATCATCTCTTCAAGGTGGCTGTAGCTGTATTTCCAGGAAGATATTAAATTGATGCCTACTAATCAATATTTTACTCATCTATAAAATTTATTATGCAACTATGAACATCTTACCTTTCCTTCCTTTCTTTCTTTCTTTCTTTTTTTTATTTAATAATGTCAGAGCCAGGTGTGGTGGTACATAATTGTAATCCCAGCATTGGGAAGGAAGAGGCAATCAGATCTCTGTGAGTTCAAGGCCATCCTAGTCTATGTAGTGAGTTCCAGTCCAGCTAAGGCTACACAGTGAGACCCTGTCTCAAACCAGTCAGCCAAACAACCAGCTAACCAAAGGAAGAAAGAAAGAGAGGAAGAAAAAGAGAAAGAAAGAAAATAAAGAAAAAAAGAATGTTGGGATACCAGAGATCATTTGACAAACTTCACCTTGGACCCAGGAAATAACTTCAGTTTCCAAATTCTCTTCCTAAATTGCACATTCTTAGGAATGGAAGGAGTGTTTTTACATCATCTGAATAATAACGGACTCTATGATTTATGACTCTTAAAAGCTTCGTGATTCAATTTGTAAGAAGCTCTTAAAATTCCCACTAGCAGTTCCTACAACTGTGTGTAAATTTTCTGGCCAAATGGCTCAGTATTTTGCTGCATGACTCAATCCTATGCTCCACGTGGAAGCAACATAAATGAGTTCCTGTTGCCTGAGGGTGATAACTACTTCCTCAGAATCGTCTATGAACATTACAGCATAGTTCCAGTATTCTGAGGTTTTTAAGCTACCAAACCTCGGACATTTTTTCTTTGAACTTTATAAGCTTAGACACAATTTTCCCTTTGTAGTATTATTACGGTTCTTAATGCTGTTAAAAGTACAATCTGAAGTGATTCCACTAGAAACACTTTTTTTTATAATGATGCCTTTATATTATTTTAAGTACTTTTATTATAGTAACATGAGACTGAAGTTCTTTTGAGTGCATATTTGTGGAAAATAACATTTGATATTGCTGAAGGTGACAACTGTCCTTCCCAAACTCTCACATCAAATGCGAGCCATTGTACCTGATTTTAGTGACTGGAGATCGCCAGATAGCCAGGATTACACTATCCAAATGAGATTACACTATCCAAATGAGATTCTTCCAAGTGATCTAGCTTCTTTGCCTTTCACTATAAGCTCCTGGGACACTTCATCTAAGACCAAGTAAACTACTTGTCCAGTGGGATTGGTGAACAACTTACTGCTAGCTAGAGTAATTCTTATGCATTTTTGTTTGTTTTCAAGGAGACAATATTTGTATGTATTTTTCTTGTATGATTACCAACTGGGTTATTTACAAGTCTTGACTATACTCCCAAGTATCCCCATACAATCTTGTTTTTTTAAAGATTTTGTTTCTAAATGAAGGGTATATTTATGTTTCCCTGTGAACATAAGTCCAGGTGCCTATGGAAGCCACAGGCAAATGGCCTTTCCTAGAGCCAGAGCTACAGGTGGTTGTGAGCCACCAGACACGGGTGCTAGGAGCTTAACCTAGCTCCTTGCAAGAGCGGTCTGCGCTCTTACCTGCTGAGCCACCTCTCCAAACCCTGGTATCTTTTTACAATTGTATTGTTTTGTGTGTGCGTGCACACTTGTGGGCACCATGTGTATGTCTGGAGTTGCACACAAGGCATGTAGTACATGGAATCAGAGGTAAGAGCTGTGGAGATGTGCAGGCTCACCTCCAACCTTATGTTGATTCTGAGGGCTGAGTTTGGGTCACCTGGGCAAATACTTTACCTGCTGAGCCGTCTTGCTGGCCTTAAGATTTTTTTTTTCTTTTTCATTTTATTTTTGAGATTATAAAATTACATCATTTCCTCTTCCATTTCCTCCAACTAAACCCACCCATATAGCCCTCCTTGTTCTCATTCAAGTTCATAGCTCTTTTCTCATTAATTATTGTTACGTGCATGCACACCCACCCACCCACACCCCTATATATAACTTTTTCAGTCTGTGTAATGCTACTTGTCTTTATGTTTTCAGGGCTGACCAGTTGGTACTGGCTATCCAATAGGTATGTCCTTCCCTGGAGAACAGTATTTTGGCCACTCTCAGAATTCCTCAGTTGCCTGCAAGTCTTTGTGTGGGGCGTTGGGGGGGGCCTTCCCTCACCCACTTTGGCATGTCTGTTGTTGTCCTTGTTCAGCTCAGCTCATGTTGAGGAAGTCATGTCCATGAAGGCTTTATGGCTACAGCATCTGACATTACTGGAGTACACAACATCAGGGCAACCTCTTGGATCCTCTGGCCCTCACACTCTTTCTGTTACCTCTTCTGCAGTGTCCCTTGAGCTTTAGGTGCAGGACTGTTTTGTAAATGTATCTATTGGGACTGGGCTCTGTCTAAGACTAGGCATTTTGATTGGATGTAGATTATAGTAGTCTCTGTCTGTTGCAAAGAGAAATTTGCCTTTTTTCTCTCTTTTTTTTTTTTTGGTTTTTCGAGACAGGGTTCTCTGTATAGCCCTAGCTGTCTTGGACTCACTCTGTAGACCAGGCTGGCCTCGAACTCAGAAATCCACCTGCCTCTGCTTCCCAAGTGCTGGTACCACAAAAGCTTGTCCTCAGGGAGGAGATAAATCAGTTTTGACTCAGGGGCCTCTCAGCACTGTCCCAGAAGTGCATGTCGCCATTATCAATAGTGAGTTGTTGGTCAGGGATGTCTGAGAGACTCCCCAAACATACAACCTATTGCTATTGCCCTTAGATGTCTCCCAAAGCTAGAAGGTAAGTCCCTATTTCTTTCCTTAAAAATAATTCTTCAAATCCGTATGTTAGAAGTCGGGGCAGTAGTAGTCTGGGGAGGAATCGTGGACAGGAAGGCATCTTGTAACTCTGCAGTATGGAGTGGGGGCTGCATCTCAGACTGAGTGAAAGGGAAAGAGGGGGCTGGGCCTGTGGCACTCAACAGTCTGTGCTTCTGACTGGATGGGATGAGACTTGTGGCCTCTTTAAGTGCTAGCTGCAGTCACTTCCCTGGCTAGATGAACTGTAACTCTGAAGTGGAATGTGAAACAAACTGTATTTCCTCAAAGTCTCTTTTGACAGAACATTTACCACAGCAAAAGGAAGAAAACAACAAAGGAAAAACCCAAACACGGTCAGGCATGCAAGTTTCCAGAAATTTCCGTCTAGAGAAAAGCAGTACTAGGCTGTACTCAGACTTTTAACACGTTTATATTTGTTTCCATCAGTTAAATTTTCCCAAAGATTGTGGACCGTGCCTCTGAACCTCCTTTTAACTTCTATTCCCCCTCTAACCCATTTTCTGTGTTTTAGCCTCTCCTATGTGATCACCCAGTCCTCTGGAGTATCTCCAGAGGTCTGCCCCTCCCAATCCCCCAGGGCTTTCTCTCTTTAACCTCTGTGCATTGTCCCAGCAGGCCTTTCTGGGTGGGGGATAGGGGTGGGAGCAATGGGCTGGGATGCTTGCTCCTAATTCAGCGGTCCTACTGGTACTCCACAAACCCGAGCTGTCCTCCAAGCTCCAGTTCCCCTTTCTAGAGTTTCTCTTCTTATTCACTTCTTCCATTTCTATGGTTTCATTAACAATCTGTGCGATGACTCTTCCCACATCCGTTTCTTTGGTTCAGACTTCTCTACCTACATTTACCCAGTGGTTTTTTTGAGGGGGCAGGACTTTTCACACTTATTACCCTGTTATTCCTTCAAAATTCACTCTTTCCACTTAGGCTCAGAATCTGAGTCATCTTCCGTTACTCCCTCTCTACATGGCTTGGGGTGGAAACTTTGCTTCCTCCTGATATTTCTTCCTGACCTATTAATTAGGAAATTCTGTCACACCCATTGACTCTAGCGAAATAATATACAAGATATTTCTGCTTTAGTAAAACCACTTGCTTTTTGGTAGGGGTCCGCAACACATACGTGCCCATGAATGGGGCTACCCACGGACACTTTGAGCTGTTGCACCACTTCGGAATTTTTTCCTTTTTTGGGAAAGGGTCCCTTGATGCCTGTCACTCCAAATATAGGTGAGGCTGTCAGGCTAAAGCTCGGGGGATCCACCTCCCCAGTGCTGGAATTACAGACATGCCGGCATGCCTGTTTTTTTTTTTTTTTTTTTTTTTTTTTTTTTTTTTGTGGGGGCGGGCAGGATGTTGTTTCATTTGACATGGGCTCTCATGCTTTCAAAGTAAGCACTTTATTGACTGATGAATTTCTCCAGGCCTCCTGAACTTAATTTACTCTTCTTAACTTAGAGAGAGAGTTAGTAATGGGAAAGCCTGAGGAAGGACTGCTTGTTAGTAGGATTTCCATTACTGTGACACATAAGCAAGGTAAAGGAGAAAAGATTTCCCTGGGCCTTGTGGTTTTAGTATATACACACACACACACACACACACACACACACACACAGAGAGAGAGAGAGAGAGAGAGAGAGAGAGAGAGAGAGAGAGAGAGAGAGAGAGAGAGAGAGAGAATGCCTGTGCTTTTTCTTTACTCCTCTTTTATGCGATCTGGTCCTCCAGACTATGGGATGCTGCTGCTCCCATCCAGGGTGACTCTTCAGGTCAACCCACCTCACTTAATCCTCTCTGAAAATGGTATCACAACAAACCTAGAGATGTGCCCTGTTAATCTCTTAGGCACTTCTCAGTTCTATTAGGCTGATAATCTTGTCAGCCAATCAAGACGAACTACCAGAGCCTGCTAGTTAGTGATGAGCAGAAAGATTAATAAAGCTCCCTTCTCATATATGAGCCCGTCTGTCTCCTGCCCGCTCATAGTGTGTACCTTATAGACAGGAAAGTGCCAGGCTCTGATCTCTACTCGGGAATTGGTACAGGTTGGTTGTGCCTGCTCTACTCTTAGTGAGATCCTTTTTCATCTGTGATCGGAGGCAGGCACACTGAGTTAGGGACATAGGGATAAGGTATCCATCCCATTTTGGTCTTGAGTCTAAGCAATGTTTTAATCTGACTTTACCCTGAATACAATTAACATTTTAATTTTTTTTTAATCCATGCATTTAGCTTTGTGATGGTTCACTTTGACATACCCCATTCCAAACTCTCAGTTTTCTCCCAAACTCCCTAACCCCTTGGATTACAGTGTCATTTTCTGTCATAAAGGCAGTAAATTACAACATTTTCCATTGTGATTTTTTTGTTGTTTTTGTTTTTCGAGAGAGGGTTTCTCTGTGTAGCCCTGGCTGTCCTGGTCCTGGAGCAGACCAGGCTGGCCTCGAACTCAGAAATCCGCCTGCCTATGCCTCCCAAGTGCTGGGATTAAAGGCATGCACCATCCCTGCCCCCATTGTGATTTTTTTGTTTATTGGTATGAGAGATTTGTATTATGTATTGTATTTTTTCCCACCCATACCTTGAATCTTAAATTTATGAGTTTTATTTAACATCAATTCTTCTCTTTTAAATGAAATACCATCAGGAAGAGAAGGCATAAATTCTATTAAATTAACTTCCCTAAAAGACAGATTGGCTAACTTTACATATTGAACTCCAGGATCCATTGGGCACCATGCAAACACACAGAAAGCGACAGTTACTAGCATGCCATTATTTGGGAAGAAAATGATAAACTAGGGACAAATCTGAAATTAATGAACTCGTAGACTAAATTCTTTCAAGGACTTGGTTTGTTTATTATATGTATCCTTAAGACAACCCTGACAAAGAACAGAAGGAAATACATATAAAAAGATGTATGTAGAAATCCCACTGCGTTCCAGTTAAGCGTTTGCCTTAGAGGGGAGATAAATGATGTTCTCGTGTGCAATTGAAACTTGTGAATGGCGGCAGCAAGGCTTGGGAACGATAATAATCACACTAGTAGCTCAGAGAATTGTAATCGCTATTTACCTGCTGTTCGCTTGTTAAAAGCGCAGAATTTGGGGCAAATTGATTACTTTGCTGTGTTTACAGCCTCAGACCTGTTTCTGTTCAGAGATAATTTGTGCCATTTCAGCTCACTGCCAAACTTTAGTAGGCGAGAGACGTAAGGATGACCTTCTGAAACTGCATCAGCTATCACTACCCACGGTTTGCAGAAGGTTACTCTGGTCCAGTTTAAAACAACCTTCCGTGCCCCTGCTCAGTGTGGTGAATTCTTCCTTTCCTGTTGTGCCACTCTCTTTTGCAAGCTCCCGAGATTCTCTTCAAAAACCCCTGCATAGTGGATAGGAATCCAGTTTCTAACTGCAGTGGGCTGCAGTGTCAGGAGCCCTTCAGCTCTGGGCATAGGATGCAGAACTTTCAGGCAGCTCTTATGACTACCAGGGACCCGTGAAGCCTGTCTGGCACCCAGTGCTCCCCGCAGTCTGACATTCAAGAGTCTCACCTTCCTCTGTGTCGAGAAGCAAGGTCCCTTCCCTCCGCAGCCCCAAACAGAATGAGTGGCATATAATAACAATCTGTATTTGTTTTAGGAGACCAACATGCAAATAAGAGCACACAGCCTGTGCCTTCCATACTTATGAATCTGGCACCGGGGCTAAGCAACATCTTTCTGCATTTCTTTTAATGCTCACACTTGATAATACATCACCCACCTTAACAGCCAGTAATGGCTACGTGTTTTTGCAGAACTGGACAGTTGGTTTCATATAGTTAGACTACAATACACGCATTCCTATCTATTCTTCAATTGACTTTCAGAATTTTACAAATTATTTAGTCTTCAAGCCAGTTACTAGAAATTGGACAAATGTAATATTTCATTTGTCATATAATTAAATTTTTTAAAAAATACAAGTCAATGAGAGAAAACGAATCACCCAACCTTCAGAGGGGCAAGCAGAGCAGAGCACTGCACTGGCCCGCGAAGGCCGCAACACGCTGCAGGCTGCCGCTGCAGCTTTGGCTTTCTCGCCAGGTGGCAGAGGCCCTCCGCAAAAGAGCACACCGCAGAGCTCACGCCTTGCCTTCTTCGTTGGCACCGGACCAGCGACAACTGTCAAGCGTCCAGCAGAAAACTACGATATAGTTTTTGCGGATTGTAACGGAATGTAAGGAAGGGGGGGGGGGCTGGAAACGGCAAAGGGGAGATGGGTGTGTACCCGAGTGTAACCGATCACCGTTGTCTGACAGTGCCTAAAAATTTCTCCTGCAGTATCTACAGGCCAATCAATCACCAGCTTCCTTCATCCTTCATCATGTTAGATCCTCATATGTAAAATCATCTCTCCTTACAAAGCCAATAAATGAATGAGGGTTCTATGACCGTGGCAGAGCTCACGTCTGGGCTGAGAATCAGCACCAAGTTTGGGGGTGGTAGAGTGCAAGCCTGCAGACCCCGGCGTGCTTTTCTTAGATGGGACCAGCTTGGAGATGGCCCTTCCAGGTGCTCGCGCCTCAATGCGCAGGAACTACCCCCGCCCCCAAACCAAATAGCTCACCCTGCTGCATCCTCCGAGCCCCAGCCTCCGGGCGGGCTCAGGGAGGCGGGAGCCCGGGTTCCCCCCCGGCTCCTTGGCGCCCCCTGACGTCGGCCTCCAGCAGAAGGTCCTCGCAGGTTTTGCACAGGCGAAACCCGGGGGTCCCCGCGCACCGCCGCCCGGCGCGTGGCCTGGCGGGCCGCGCGTGCACCGAGCCGACCTGCGGGAGGGCGCGCGCCGCTCGGTCCCGGGGCCAGCC